>JAAAKQ030437208.1:0-14601 GCA_010016005.3 Zanna intricata
GACTGGCACTGGATAGGGAATCTTGGAGAGCTGCATCAAACCAGTCAAATGACTGAAGACAAAAAAAAAAAAAAAAGGTTTCATAAATTTATAAAAAAAAATTAATTTAGCCAAGTTAAAGCTATTCTCAGGGATAGATTGTACTTTCTCACACCCAACACGTTCTTATCCTTCTTCCCCATTATTGTTTCTATGGATCCAGATCTAACTCTACCAAGTACTCTATGCTTAAGATGCCAGAACCAAAAGAATCAATACATCTTTGGTATCTGGTAAAGAGTGAGCTTGTGGACTAACTCAGAAACAGTATTAAACTGGAACTTGCATCATTTTCATTTGTGTTGTAATTCTAAAAATTACAAACATTTATTATTTATTTTACGACATATTCATGTTGTATGCTACAACTTCCATTTCATTATAACAGTTTTCAGTACTCAATTAAAAAATAAAACTATAACAGACATTTAAATTTAGTATACTTATTTCTTCAACTCAAATTGAAAAATTTAGAGTATTAAGATTGCAATATATAATTATTAAATATGAAAAGAAACCTGAATATCATTATATCAAATATTTTATAATACTGTGGAAACAAAAATATCTTTAAATTATGACACTGCTTACTGCAAATAATTCAGATGTTAGAAAACATATCCCTACTTCAAAGACTCTGTATGAACTTAAAAGTTCACAAATAATAAATGAGAAACGGTAAGTACTTTCAGGCAATAAACAAGATTTTCAAAATTTAAGCTTTGAATTGAGGTAAGTAACTTAAGACATATTTTAATAATTATACTAATATTATCACAACAATATTTTTATTCTGCACAGTATTAGCTCAATTATGTTTTTGCCTAAAAACTACCAAAATGTAAGCCAGTTAAATTTAAATACTGTGTTTCATTATAGATAGAATGATTAACATGTACTTTTAATTGCACAGTGCATATATGAATAATGAATTAAAACTTTTCATTAATTAAAATAATAATCAACTAAATAAATATTAACAATTGTCAAATAAATAATAGCAATATTACAATATTGCTCTCAAAATAGAAGAGTAAATGAAAGCTATGAAAACAACATGTGTGTGTGACTCTTGACCCACCAATATTTTAAATATCATAACATTAACTTATTCAGATATTGAAACTAGCTACTACAAAAATATAAAACGTAAACACTTATGTTACAATAGAAATACTAAACAATAATTTTTAACTTTACAAAATTCTGCTGTAATTTATAAGTATTAACCTGATGAGATTCATATTCATTGAATTCAAGCTTAGTCGGTTGTGAAGGTTTCACAATCTTTTCATCAACTTTTACTTTGTCTTCTTCTTTATCTCTTAGTTCTTTCTCTTTATATTCTTCTGCCTCCTCATCTTCTTCTACCATAACAGGACTTATTTCTAAACCAGATCCTATGCTGTGAGTCTGTTCTTCATGTAATGTTGTCATTCTTAAACCCAGTTTTGTATTGGGAGAAGCTGAAAACAATAAAATAATGCATCTTAGTAATAGACCAATGATTTTATATAATTTCTACACTACATTACTTTTACTTACAAAACATTTTATATTCAAATCTAAATTATATTATAAAATCACGACAAAAAATTTTAAATATTAAAACTTTTATTACATACAGTACTTCTAATAATTCTTCTTTTATTTTAAACTAAATGTTTAATAACAACTCGTATTAACAATTTATTTTTTCAGTTTTTAAAATACATCTTCCATATGCAGGAATAGAAATATTAAAGTTAATCTTTATATTTAGATTAAAAAGATATTTAGCAATTAAGAATGAACATTATATGCAGAAAATTATTTCTTCTCTTTAAAAAACTAAGATTTTCATGCTAAACTAAAAATTGGATTAAGAACATTTTATTTCATCAAGGTATCACGGTCTGAAAGGAATCTTAAAACTTCTGTAGGCAAAGGATGAAGAAAGAGAATATTATTTATATGGAACATTAAGTCAGTTGTTTTTTTGCATAACAACTACCAAGATGTAAGCCAGTTAAATTTAAATATTGTGTTTTATTAGATGACTCTTGACCCACTAATATTTTAAATATCATAACATTAACTTAGATTATATAAGGCTGAAATATACCCAGCAAACTATTACAACTAACAAAATCAGAAACCTACTGCAAGGGTAAAAATCGATATTTTAACAAAGAAAGAAAAATAAGTGGTAACCAAACAGTGAGAGGAGAAACATAAAATTTAATTACTGTTATTTGAGAATAAATTACAAATTCTGTAAGGAACAAAAAAAAGCACTTACTGCTAACAAAAAATTCAGTCCAAACAATATAGAAACAGGGAGCAAAACAATAGTAGCTGAAGATCCAACACCTTTTACAATGGTCAACATAACTACTATGATGGTAAAAGCAAGTGTAAATAAAGAAGCACAGCAAAGGCAAGTAATACAGTTAAGGAATGAATCTATTGCCGTGATCCAACACTAAATGGAAACTAGAGATTTGTTCTACTGTACAAGAAATTTGTTAGTATAAGAATTATTCAAAACCTTTTATTTAGTTGAGTCCATAGGACTCTGGAATAATAGTACAGAATAGTTGCATCAGTAATCAATCGGTAGACAAAGATAGATTTGTCACAGATCATGACTTTTTCTGATTCAGTCAATTTACAACATTTATCAGAAAAAATTATGCTACAGATTGTTTCTGGAATAAATCACTGATTTATTAATTCTATCTTATCTCCTTTACTCTTTACATTATTAGGTTTTCTTATATTTTTCTACAGTAACAGCACCTAACTAAAATGCTGGACTAAAGCCAAGCTCACAACTAGTCAACTGATTTATTAGATTACATGAATTAACCAAAGAAATTTTTGGTTTTATTAAGAAATTAATAAAACCAAAAAATAAATGCAACAGTAAAACAATCATATTTACTAGACTGAAAGAATTAGTTAAAAAAAAACTTGAATGAATGAGGAAAAAAATATTACTCGAGAAACACTAAACAAAGATTATATTTTTATGAAGATTTATAAAAAAAAAATATTTTTATATTTATTATTAGTATAATTTTTGTTTTAATGAATACAGAAACAGTCTTTGTAATGTGCTTTATGAGAATTGGTTTTTTAATTTATTTTTCAACAATTTTTCTTTCCTATTTCTTTAAAATTTTAATTTTTATATCACCATTATTTAAAAAAAAAAAAAAAAACAAACTATTTATCCTGCTAATTTCCTGTGTCTATCTACTAATAATGAATTTTTAACAGTTGTAATGCACATTTTATTTTAAATTGCTATTTTTTGGTAAATAGTTTAAGTGCTTTCTGTTTGTTAGCATACAGAATACTAAAATAATAATTGTTTTTTGTTGCAAAATAATTGTTTTAACCTAATAGATTAATTTATTCAGTTAAACAGATTCATAAGTTTTGAACAATAATTAAACTTTCTACTTAGAACATAGAGTGAAAATGATAAAACTTAACCCAAATCATGCTTCAGTTAAAGTAAAAAGTTAATGACCAAAGGAAAAATACAAAAATTATAGGGACATTTGAGGAGGAATCAAATAATTGCTATGAATCATTTAAAAAATAATGGAATTAAAGAATTATACAAAATACCAGATTTAACCTCGTAAACTACACAAATAAATAAAACTAGATTTACTTCCCCAAAGAAAAATGATAATATAGTAAGAAAATATAACTAAGAACATACTTATTAGATTAAGTATTACCAACAATAAATAAAAGAATTAACATATAAAAAAGTAATATAATTATTCAAAACAACAAAAATTAAAATTTACAAATTAAAATAAAAATAATCATTTAACAATAATAAAATAAGGTTTTAATTACAAATTATTAAACATAATTCCTTTCAATAATCTGAACAATTAAATGAAATTAAAAAAATTAAATTGTATGCAACTATGAACGCTGTTAAAAAATTTTGTTGTAAAGTACCTGCCTTTCTATGAAACAAATTTTTTAAATGTTAATATATGAATCTTTTAAACCTGTGTTCTTAATTTAAATAAGCAAAAGGCATTCTTAAGTTAAGTATTACCAGCAAAATACATATATATATATATATATTATATCTAAGAGAAAGAAAAACTGAAGTAAGATTATTTCATACTTATTAGTCCTTACTAAAGAATATGTCCAACTAAATACATTTAAAATTAACAACAGAATATAATTTTTCATGGAAAACTATAAAATAATACTTTCAATAATAAAAACGGCCCAAAACTATTTCAAGCTGAAATAGTTTAAAATTCATAACACCAGAAATTAAAACTTTTGTTTACACAAATCTCTAATACAGCACACAAATTAATAAAAAAACAACAAAAAATAAAAGAAATAAAAAATAACAGAATTAAGAAAAAATGAAGAAAATGTATATGAAAAGAAAACAGAGAAAAAAGAATTAGAAATTATATTGAAATCTGACATACGTTTGGACCCTGGCTGAAGCCGCAGCGAGTTCAAATTCAAGTTGAGGTTGAGGAAAGTAGGACGAGCTGAAAGAAAGGCACAAGAAATGTGAAAATATAGCAAACCATCACCATATAGCAATTATGAAGCAAGAACAAATAAAAACAATTCATCTTCCACCCTAGAATTTGTTTTTAAAACAGAATT
This sequence comes from Zanna intricata, assembly GCA_010016005.3. Taxonomy (NCBI): domain Eukaryota; kingdom Metazoa; phylum Arthropoda; class Insecta; order Hemiptera; family Fulgoridae; genus Zanna; species Zanna intricata. The sequence continues at coordinate 4,696 of JAAAKQ030437208.1, forward strand.
GTAAAGATTATAAAAAGCAACAATATATAAGCATATATTCAAAATACACAAATTAAAATATTTTTATATACAGAAATGTTAACATTTTATTTTTACACACTTATAAAAGCCAGAGTAAAACTCCTTATGTGAAGTGGCAACTAATATACTTAAACCTAGGTCCAATTATTATTTGTTCTCCTTATTAATAACTTGCTAATGCCTAATTATGATCACTTAATGTTTAGGATGAGAATAATTTTACAGCATAGAAATATGTTGAAGGACTAGTTGCTATTTGAACCAAAATCTTCCAGATGAAAAACACAGACACTAACTCTGCCACAGGGGTCAGCAAAATTAAGCTATAATGAGGAAAATAAATAATATAATCAGTAATTCTATATGTACCAAGGAAACAATAACATAAAACAAATACATACAACATAGTAATAAATAATTTTTTTAAATCTGTCATTTGAATGGACATCTCTTGGACAAGGCTAATTACTAAATACAAGGGCTATTTATAAATTTATTTCTAATTGAGCAACAAACAAGATAACTGAAAAAAAAAAATTACTTCATACAAAAGTTATATATATATTTACATTACTTATTGACAAAGTCCCTGGTCAAATACAAGCACTTGTACAGTGACATCAGAATATCTATTCCTTCTAAGAATGATATGCAAAAGTACCCATCCATTTATTGATTCCATTCATGAGTTCATCATGTCTTTTGAGTTTTGAGTAGCCAGCCAGTTCATCAATTTTATGAACAGATGAAATCCCAATCTGGGCTGTAGGGAGATGGTAAAATCTGCCACTTAAATGTTAATACATCACCCTTAGTGCTAGCGATAGTGTAAGGCCAGGCACTGTCATGCAAAAACAATCTCCTTCGTTAGTATACGTCACCTTTTATTTTGTAACATTTTCCTACCAATGTTTCATAAAAAATGTCAGCAGTTATTGATGTAAATTGCTTGATAAATTCTGTCAACAAAATTCCTTTATGGTCCCAAAACACAACAGCTATGAACTTTTTGTTTGCTTGAATCTTTTGAGCTTGTTTAGTGTGTTGTGTATGTGCGCACGCGTGCGTGCACATCCACCGACTGGGCTGTTCTTTTGTCTCCATATTGATGAATTGATTTCTTGTCTCATTCCTAATAAAAAAACTATCCAGAAATTCACTTCCTTTATTCTGATATTGTTAAAGAAAAGTCAATGCTGCTCCCATTCTTTATATTTAGTGGCCATCTGTAAGTTGTTTTGATACCCTTTGGAAAAATTCTTATGATAACCCAATCTGTCTGTAACAATCATTCCTTAAAGAGTAGACCAAGTAAAGTTTTTTCAAATGAAAATTGAAAAAACTTTTCATTTGAAAAGTTCAATATCTGTGAGGCAGCATGTTTATTTTTTCAAAAAGTTCATCATTCATGACAGAATGTTCATCCTCATAATGCACATTAGTTCACCCTTCTCTGAATATCCTGTACCATTCTCTTACAGAACCATTACTTATTAATATCATTACCATACTACCCACAGCTGACAATTAAACAAATGTTTCTTCTGCAGTGATATTTAAGCTTAGCTGATGTCTATTCTGGATACATTATGTTACTATGGGAAACAGTTTGTTTGAAAAGCCCAATTAGATGTTGATATCTAAATAGTCTAGATAAAAAATTTGCTTCACTCTACACTTCCTTTTAGTGATAAATTTATCAATCCTGGTTATCATGCAATGTGGGCAAAAGATCTACTTTTTTACAAGACTGTATTAAACTTTCCTCCTTTCAAATCAGTTACTTAACTTTGTTTTCAATTCTATAGATGGCTTTAATTCTCAACATGTTCAGTAACAAATTTCAAAAGCCAGTGATCTTTGTTTATCTGACTATCTTATTCTCTATTTTTGTAAGATAAAAGTATAACACTCCATAAAAATATTTTCAGCGATTGTAATAATGATTATATCACCAAACTTCTTTCTACCCAAAAACATTTTAGATGTGAAATATTTTTCTTTTGATGCATTAATTAATCCTATTAGTCCATCCTTTGAAAGTACTTAAGTGTTTTTTACAGTCTCCTACACAATGATTTCAAAATCATCTCATAATCTGCCCTTTTGTCAGATTGCTGTCTTTTTTATTAACAATTCTTTTTATGTCTCACTAGTTCATAGACTTTTTCCAATTAACATTTTAGCTAATAAGAATAAAAAGTCCATAATTTAATTTTGGAACTCTCCCCAATTAATGTCAGTTCCACTGGTAGCTTTCATTAACTCATAACTGTACCGTTTTATAACTTTTCTTACATGATTTTTGAAATAATAACTAGGTATCAATTAGTTAATATAAAATTCTGAAACCCAATATCCTCTTCAATTTTCTGAAAAAAATTCTTTTTGCTCTACCTCAATAATTTTTACTGTAACTAATTCATCAACTACTTATCTTAAAAACTACCATGAAAAGTTATTACAGTTATATGGAAAGTTATTACAATTTGCGTATTCAATTCTCTTCAAAAGTCCTAACTGATAAATCTTAATGTACAACTAAATTTATTTTATTTATAAAATTTTATGCTGAGAAGATAATTTGATAATTATAGCAGTATGGAAGTGTTATTCTCTTTTATTGAGAAAGTTCTAAGCTCTAATCTGGTCAGGTTTATCATTTTTCATATATTACCAAATTTATCTATATTATTATATGTAGTAATTGTAATGAGGTATCTACTTGCAGTTTTTTCAATGAGCAAATAAGCCAATATTGATTTATTGTTAAAAAAGGACAAATGGAAACATTTTCATGAGAAAACATGTCAGCAGGTTTTCACTGCTATTAGAAACAAGTAATCAAATCTAACACATACTAGAATTCAAATAGCTATTTTTCAGGCTATAACAACTACAGTTTACCAGATGGCCTCAGCAGTTGCTTAATGGAGGTTTGTTGCTTTCCGGATCAATTCCTTAATCTAATCTGCTGTAAAATGACAATCAGCTTTTCAGAGGTAACACAACAAAGATTTGTCATCATCAACAAAGTTTTATGCTTCTTTCAGATTATTTTTTCTCATCAAAAACATCAGTTAATAGACATAATAAAGTCAAAACTATAAAAACATAAACTTAAATTAAGTGAACTATTTGTGTGTATAAACTGCTTAATAAAACACAAATCAACTGATTCACTTTGTTAATTCAATGAGTTACATGATTATTTAATTAAATTAATCTTAACTTTTGATGTTCTAATTACAGCCAAGATTACAGTTATAAAAATAAAATGTTAATACCTTAATGGTATAATTGCAGTTATAATTATACTTTGCATCATCTGATGGATTACTCAAGGTCAAATTCTACAATTACAGCTATACACTCAAATAATTCCCTTAATATTTTCTCACCATTGATATGGTAAGAAGATAATGGTGACTATTAATTCATTTCTAATGTAATTATAATAGGAAATAAGCATTTGCTCACACCATACAAAATTCTTGCCAATGACCTTGAGTAATCTACATTGATGTCTGAGGCTATTATTCTAAAATGTAATTTAATTTAATTACAATCACTACAAAAAAACTACCGTATTTATAAATATAAACAAAATTAGACAATAGTTAGACCATTTCTTTAATAAACAAACTAGATATATGTATAAAAAAACTTTATATTCACATAATTCTATTTTTACCATGCAGAAAATAAATGTAACATGCTGCATCTACATATCAGATAAAGGTTTTTTTTTTATAATGAACACAAAAATAATACTTTTCATTGCTTCACTTAGTAGAGAATTATTTTTATGAACCAAACAATAACTCAGTAATGCATGTAATACAGACTCTGCCTAATAAGATTAGCTAGAGTGAATAATTTAAGCCACTCGCAATAAGATACTATAAAAGAATATAAATTTATTTTTAACATGAGATTCCTAGAAAATACAAATCCTATCTCTCAAATTATTGAAATGTAAGTAAAAAGTGTCTGAGAATTTTCTTTCAACTAGTACTAATATTTTGGCATAATCATCTATATTCAGAAATTGTGAAGATCTCCTTAGCTCTGATTATAACAAGGGAAGGGCGGTAAAAATTCTGGATTTAATTAAATTAAAATAATTACAGAGCTAATATTTAAACAGAATGAAAGAGAAATAGCATTTAACAAAGCTCTATCTGTGTGCTTTTAAAATAAATCTGATGGGGTATGCAAATTAATGCTTACTTTAACAAAATCTAACTACATAACAAGGAATATTGCTTTTATAAAGTAGGATAGATGTACTTGATACCTTGAATATAGATAAAAAATAGATAAATAAACAAAAAACAAATTAATCAAAGGGCAGGTGTATACGCATGTATAAGTACATACATAGGATTTCAGTAAAAATGCACATGATTTACAATATATACCAAGAACAAAAAAAAATTTGTATAATTAGTTTTATGCATTCTATCTTGTAGAACTACTGTTTCTTAATACAAAATATATTTAAAAAAGAGATTTTATAATTAGCAATTCAATAAAATATTGCAATCGAGATCTTGTAATGATCAATTCAATCTTCTCATTTAAAAATATTTTTATTCTTAAATCTGAAGCTTTAAGGGATAGTTACAAATAACTATATTAAAAAAAAAAAAAAAAAAAAAAAAGAACTAAAATTTGTACTACAATATTTGAAATCATTAACTATGTTCATAATTTTTATGACCTTCCATTTATTGGCAGGCAGGATTTTGAATCAAAAAAATATTGTGTTACTTCAGACTGAAGTGAAAAAAGAAAATCTAAATAATTTTAAAAAGTACTAATTAATAAAATATAAGTACTTTGGATAAAACAAAAAAATTCTCCAAAAGCCAACCTGAACGCAAATCTGCATTTCAATCATCATCAATAGATAAAAGGAGATTAACACATGAAATATAAATATTTATTTCAGGTAAATCAACTCTGATTTACAGATAAAACTGGTAGTATCTCTGCCTTTCCAGAACCAGAAGATTCTGGTTTCAAATACCTGTCAAGTTTGGCATTTTTCAAGTGCTACAGAATTAATTTCTTATTGTAGGAAAAAAAGGAGTACAGATTATTATTTTATTTGCATAAATACATGAAAAATGTTAAATAGCTATTAAATACAAAATGACAATAAAATAATATTCAAAATTAAATAATTGATAATTGAAATGATCAATCTAAGTACAGCATGTAAAAAGCTAAGACTTAAAAAAAGCACACAGCTGTGCTTTAAATTTCACCTAACTTTTCACTTTTGATTCTTAAGTGATATTGTATAATTTTCTAATTAACGGCTATTTTATTTATTATTATATTATTTAACTAATTAATTATACATATATATATACATGCTCATGAATTTTTTTTTTTTAGCGTTTTCATTATTCTGTTTTTAATTGATTTACTTACTGATTGTATTATAATAGTTTTATGTTTTTAATTTAAATTGCCAACGTTTTTTAAAATTCATCCTTATATTTGGTAAATCTGATGATGAATATTATCTAACAATTGAAATTTTCATCTAGTTTTGGTAAGCCTTTTTTAAAATGTATAATTTGTAAATGGTTTTTGAGTTTTTCTCAATTTTATTCCATGAAACATTTAGCATAGCTAATTCTTTGTACAATAACTACAAATAAAAATAACTACAAATGGAGTTTAAGTAACTGAAATCCTAACTTTAGAAATTGTAACAACAGTAAAAAATGAACCAAGAAATACACTTAATATTATAGAACACAGCTGAGACCACAACATGGACAGGACATTTACGTTGACATAAATTTAATATATGATGACCAACTGTTATAATTATGCAGATACCACAAATTTCATACAGTTAACAAATGAAGTTTTAATTATTGTTACAAATATGACGAATAATGATAGTTCCTGAGGATGGAAATTAATTCTGAAAATGTTTGAACGCATCAAATTTCAATTGTTGGTAAGCAGTTTTTTTTATGTATTAACTGTAATTATCTACTTATACCAACAGGTCATGCTTAACAAAATTATTTTTAAAAAAATTAACACCTAATATTATATATATATACATATATATATTTTTTTAAATATAACCGGCCTGAAATTTATTGTTAAATAAATTACTACATAAAAAATTACAAAAGGAATAACCTTCAAAAACTATACACCTACATGATACTCCATGCTAATATTTCTTAAGTACGCAAACTGTGCTCTTATGCTACAGACTCCTGAGTTCAACACTCAGGAGTAATATCAGAAAATTTTTTACATACATCATTCATTCAGAAAACATCTTATGTTTCTGACAACTATTTTAATATAACCTTTGATATTAAATATTTAACTCTAATACAATTATTATTAAAAATATAACTGAAAACATGCTTTAATTTGTTACAAGCTATTAAAAAATACAATCACTACATGTAATATACTTCCATTCACAATAAAATAGATTTGTTCAGTATTATTAACCACATAGAACAGCTAACATCGTTTTGAAGAACAATATGCTACAAATTAACTGCTCCGAACCAACATCAAAAAGTCAGTAAGTAATGACATAATGGCAGCATTAGTGTTTGTGAAATATTGTTTAAAAGAAAACATACACACACAAACACACATTATATAAACGTTACCAACAAAGTTTTGTTTTTTATCTACAGAACACGTGTATGTTGTTCTGAGTGAAAATTCAGTTGTAAATACATTGGGAAAAGCAAAATTTGTAATTTAATCCTAAAATAAACTACAATATGCAAAATTAACATACTACACAAACTTGGGTAATGAATTATAGCAATTCAGTATTATAAATTAAAAATGAGCATTCAAAGATTGAAATGTGTACATTCAATTTGCTTTAACAATATTTTTATGAAGAAAAAAGAATTAAGTTAATACATTTTTGAGTTCCCATGAGCTTTTTATTTTTAATAAATATAAACATTCCTCTTCTTAATGTTACAATGAGTAATTACTATACTCGCACTTTAACTAGCATTAAAACAAAGAGAATTAATGGTAAATTCAGTTAAAAATAATAAAGGAACAATAATTATTAAACCTCAAACATCAATAATTAAACAACAATGCAACAGTGCCTAACAAGTTCTTGTATTATATTTAACAAATAACAATAACAGAACACACAGATGCTAAATTGTGGAATGTATTAAAATGAAGACACACACATACAAATACATACATTGTTTATATGTTAAGTATGTACAAAAAACAAACGTGCAAATCCTTGACATAATATGCAAAACCTGCTACTTTATGAAGAAACTTATATATTCATTTTAATCAAATATTAATAATTACAATTTTTAACTATTAACTTTATTTATTCAGGATATATACTGGAGTATTTATTGGGCACTGGACTTGTTTTCCTAATCAGAGAGAATAAAGAAAAGAAAAGACTCAAACTAATATAGACCAAACACATCAGAGAAGATATATCCAATATGTTACTATCACTTAACAAAAAAATTCAAACCCTCTCAGTTCTAGATGCCAAGTAGACAGCAAAGAAGAGGTTAAAATATAAAATTGTAATAATTTAACTTATACAACAAGCAGACCACCAAACTGTGAATTAATAAAAATTTCAAACCTAACTGTTAGTCACTAAAATGTAAATTCGAAAATAAAATGGAATACTAGATTTTAATAACAATTTTGCACACACAGACTGAAACTTAGTTATAAATAAACATGTTACTATTACAAATTGATTATTACTTTTAAGTAACAATAACATAGCACTGTATTAAGAATTAATAATAGCCTAATTTTATGTTTAGATCAACCAATTAGAATAGATTATTCTATTGATATTTTTTGTAGCAAAATTTTTTATTTTCTTTTCTCTAAACAAAAAAAATTATACAAAACTTAAAAATTTATATGGAAAATAAAACAAAAATTTTAATTAAGTAAGTAAAATATTTTTGATTCGATTATTAATTACACACAAGTGTTATTCCTAATGTAGTTAAACATAAAATAGTAAATAGTGATTTTTATGAACTGAATGCAATCAGAACTGAAGTAACATCAATCCCAAACAGTAAACAATTCTCAATTTGGTTTTTTTGTGATCATTATTCTTTACAATAAATATTAGTACCACTTCATTAATTTTTCAAACATTACAAGAAAGGGCATCTTACAGACTTATAATATTGAATTTTACCTTGTACTCTAAATATGTTCTAAAATTCATGTTAATAAATCAGTAGAGTTTTGTCATCATTCTCATTTACAAATAAAAAATATGTTCCATAAGCTGATATTTCTGTTTAAAATATTTTGGAATTTACAAAGTATTTGAAGCAAACTATTCTTACACCAGGAGGGAGAATAGAATTTCTTAATTCCTTTCATTGGTCACAGGCATAAAGTTCCAGCTAACTTCTCTCTATTGTGCATATCTAAAATGTGCAATTGTAAATCTTGTCCATATTTTGATTCTGAGTGGCTGATGTGTTTGTGAAGGTGTTTTATGATTACTGATAATAAATAAATTTTTTATAAAAGTGTTTTATAAGGCTTCTTAGTATCAAAAATATAAAGAGGAGAGAGAGAATATTCTGAACAAAGAAATCATTTTTCATTTCAATCAGTAATGATAATTACTAATTGTAATTAAACTCATTGCAGGAATTTTGCAATGATTCTCGATCTCAAGATATTAACAGTAAAAACTGGGACCAAATCATAAGTTTTGTATATAAAGCCTATAAACTATAATAATATAGATGAAAAAAACTTTAAATTTTACACTGTAAATTATTAGAATTTTCTGGAAAAACTGGTTTATCTAAAGCAAACCACTTAAAATCCAGCAATTCAAAAATATAGGAAAATATTAAAAAATAAAATACTGGCTGTGTTAAATTAAATTTGTACATAGAGTATTTAAAAATTAGTTCATACAAATGGTATAAATCTATTCATGGTTAAGTAATATGCTATTATAAATTTCACAAATGGCTGATAAACACATGTGTTTCCCGCAGTGACATTCTGGGTTAAAAGTGTACGGTAAGTCACCAAGCTCTCGAGTGTCTAAGTTATTCTTCCACTATCTCTTTGACCATTCTATCACAAAATCTTTCACCAGATTCGCAATGAAGCCATTTTTGCAGGGTTATTAATTCTTATATTGAAACAATAAATCCCATACTGAGACATGAAGCAACCTCAGTAACTTTATGTTTCTTTATCTGACTTTTCACGTAGTTCATTTAATTAAGAAAACAGCCGTTTCCAGGACTCAGAAATTTTATGCCTTAATTTTCTTCCAATGATTAAATTACCCATCTAGAAAGCTATTTACCCATCCATGTTGTACGTATTACTTAGTTTTAGCTCTTCAAGCTGAATAACAGCTAAAAATTAACATGTAAAATGTTTAGTGGCATGCCACTAAATGGCACTTAAAATTTAAAATCCTGGATTTAATGAACTTCTGTGCTCACAGCACACACACTGATCCAAAAACATGTAAAATGGTTTAGTGGCATGCCACTAAATGGCACTTCAAATTTAAAATCCTGGCTTTAATGAACTTCTGTGCTCACAGCACACACACTGATCCAAAAACTTGGATTTCTTCTATTACAGTATTAATATGATGCAACACAGCCTCATCAACATTCTGTTAAGATGAACTGAAAATATAACCTCTTCCATGCGGTGTAAGTTTTATAATTTTCCTGTGCTCTTTGACTGCAGTTTCAACAATTTTACATACTTCAGTTTATTTTTTTAACTTTTCCTTTTTGAAACCGATCAATAATTCAAAAATGTTTATCATGTATCACTCAATAGTGCTTTCTT
>JAAAKQ030437319.1:6630-24595 GCA_010016005.3 Zanna intricata
AAAATTATAACCTATATTCGACACTGATACTCATATATTAATAATTAATTAATTTACATACGTATATATATATATATATATATATTACTAATATTTTTTTATTGAATCTCAATTTTTCGATTGATTGTTCATTCAACATGATTAAATCTGTAGAAAAAGGCCAAGTCCAAATTTTTATAAACATGGGATTTTTAAATTTGAATTACATACAAGTGGAAGATTTACATCGCGCTTTTTCGTGGACACATCAACAAGAGGGATACATCCAATGGCGGAGTCTACTTGTCTAATCGACGACCAAAGGATGAAGATATAAACTTGTGATACAATGAAAATATGAGAGGACTAGAAAAAACAAAAAAAAATCTTAACAGATTTTATAATACCAATTTTTGTCTTTTTCCCTTTTTATTCCTTTTTATATTATAATAAAGAATGTGTGAGAAATAATTGAACCAGCGAAACGTTCTTTCATAGATATATACCATAAGTTAAACCTTTTCGTTTTATCTAAATGCTTTTAAAATTATTAAATATTCCAATATGCTTGTCAAACAGCCATATGAAAACCACTATTATACAACGTATCAGTTTTCACTGCCATTATAAAAACGGGTTTTCCAATCCCCGAATTCTTCAAGTAGCATCACGTGTAAATGTGATGCAGAAATTTGTGCGACAATGATTGTTGAGTCCGTTTAAGGGAAGACCAGTTGTCTGAATATTTATCGATGGTTATCACCGAAATGGAAATTTAGTAATTGCTAAATGTTTACTAATTTATTTTTTAACTTAATACTTGTCTTCGATTAGTCGAAATAATTATTTATAATATTTTTATCCTTTAAATGAATTTTATATTCTTCTTTCATTTATTATATATTCGTCAGTACAAACATTAAGATATAGTTTTGATTGTGATTAATTATAAGCTAAGAGAAAAATAATTTGAAATTACAGTAGTTAATTTATGGCCGATAAGTAATTAGTTCGAAATAATTAATCGTCTGGTTTACAGAGAGAAAATTAAGTTTTGAAAGAATAGCATTATCACACCGGGCTGGTCTAGTGGATAACTGATTTGAATACTAGATCGTGGATAAGGATGTTCTTTGGTAGTTGGGTTTCAAATAACTACGCTTCTCAGAAGTGGTCAACCTGGGATTGTACAAGACTACATTCATACATATCATCCTCATTCATCCTCTGAAGTAATACCTTCGGTAGTTCCGGAGGCTAAACAGAAAAAGAGACAGTGAGCATTAAATAACTCATATTTGTTTTTAAAGTTATTTGACTCTTTTCTAAGTATACAATTTGAGTCTTACAATCATTTACATAAAAGTTTCATAATAAAAAAAGGGACTCTTTACAACCCCATTTTGATTTTTTATTATTTGACTTCCTTTGTTTGAGAGTTTTGAAAGTCTTAAATTGCATTTTTTAATTTTGCCTTTGTGTTTTTTTTTGTAAGGAGAATAATCAGACAACATATTATGGCCTAAAAAATGCAAGAAATAAAATGTCATAGTATTTCAAAATAAAAGCAATCTATAAAAAAATTTTTGAGGAAAATCTAAAAGTTAAAAAGGAAATTTAAGCAGATCTTTTCTTCAGCCGACATTTACTAACTTAGCGTCTATATCAACTTTCGTTTTTAGTTTTACCAGAAGGAGATGATTTTGAAGATAACAAAAATGAGATTCCTCTGACATTTCAATCAACTAGAAAAAGTACAGTGAATTTAAATAAATACTCATTATAAGTGATAATTTGTTAATAAAGAGAAAAACAGACACACTTTAATAAAGAAGTAATTACATTCCAAGTATGTAACTACTAAAAGGTCCATGCATTTGCATAATTGTGCAACTAATAGTTGAACAGAAAAGTTGCTCACAATAAAACAAGAAAATCTGAGATTATTTCATTTTGTAACACTACAAAACTATGTGTGGATATTCTGGAATAAAAGTTTACATATAGTACAAAGTTACATATAGTTATAATAGTTAAAGTTACATATAGTACCGTCAAGACGACACAATCATTTGATGATATTGTCACTTTTTATGATGTCAATTTTAAATACAGGCAAGTGCCTACGTTAAAAAAATCACAAGAATATGATAAAAAAAAATAATTCATTCAAAAACAAACACATGAAAGAAAAAAATATATATATATTTATATATTAATAAAAAAAATTAAATTAAAAAAAAAATATAATTTTTATAATTAATTATAAATTTATTAAACATTTATTAAAAATTAATTTTTTTATTTTAATTCATTAATTTTTTTTTACAATTTTTTTTAATAAATATATATATATATATTTCATTTTTTAATTTTTTTTTTAAATTTTATAAATTAAAAATTTATATTAAATTTTATTATTAATAAAATATATATACTAATGAAAATTCATACTAATTATAATCAAATTTTAATTAATTATTAATATAATATTCAGATAATTAGGAAAATTTAATATCGTTACAATAAAATTAATAAATATTGCATAAGCTGATCTTATTTCAATCCATTTTTAGAAAAGAAAGTTTTAAAAATATCAAAAACAAAATTCATCAAACAAAACAAAAAAAAAAAAGAAACCGTAAAAAATTTTTTTTTTAAATTTCTAGGCTATTTTGCCGGCCTCCGTGGCTCATGTGGTAGCGTCTCGGCTTGTCATCCGGAGGTTCCGGGTTCTAATTCCGGTCAGGCATGACATTTTTCACAAACGCTAAAATTCATTCATCTCATCCTCTGAAGATATACCTTAATGGTGGTTCCGGAGGTTAAACTGAAAAAAAAAAAGACTAAGTCCTGATAACGCTTTAAGCAATTTATCCATATAAATCTATAATTAATTTAAATTTTGAAAAGTTTATACATTTATATACACTAATAAATAATCTGGTTTAATAATGAAACATATGAAATTATTTTAAAGTTTTACGTTCAAGATGACCTTCATCAAATACACTTAATATTCAATTTATCAAAGATAACATCTCAAGAATTTGGAATGAAAATTAATTCCGAACAACCAGTTATTGTATTGTTAGTAGGTGTTTCAAATTGGTAATGCTTGTAAACTCGGACCAGTAATACCGGTACTTGCTTTAAAATTAACAATAATATTAAAAAAAAAAATCATAATTGCCATACATTTATTAACATATCATAATTATCAAAATATTTCATTTATAATTATCAAAATACTTTTATTATTTAACTTCAAGGATTAATTTATATTTTTTCAAGTTAATCTAGCTTCTTACTTAGCCGGTTTATCTTTTATTTTAAAAATAATGCTGATTAAATTGTAAAGTTAACACCCTCTAGTAGTTGACTGGATTTTTTTCAAGCTTAATTTTTTATGCAAACATTCTATTTTAATTTCAAGAACACTAATCTTAAATGCAATGCACATTTTTTTTTTTTAATTTTTAAGATATTCTAGAAGCAAACAAAATTAAATGAGATCATTTGTGTTAGGTTCTATTCTGATACAATCTCTCATACTATCATCTAATTCATACTGCAAAGAAATAAAGGCACTCTTGAGCAACGTGTGAGTTTTATCACAGATGGTTAATGTTGATTACATTGAAAAACAATAAAAATTATTATATATATTTTTTTTTTTACATAAGGAACAGAATATATGATACTAATGAAACCTTTCACCTTAAATTCAAATATCCAAATAATTTTCTCCATCATGCAAATTTTCATGCACCCGTTTTCCATTTTTTTTTTTTTTGGAGGGGGGAGGGACAAATAGGAAAAGAGTATAAATAGGAAACATCGCCTCAAAAGTAGGGAACAGTATGGAATAAACTAGTGGAGAATGTACATTTTTCTGTCCAGGAGTAAAATAAATGTAAGAATTTACTTGCATACAGAGCACTATTCAGCTTACCTAAAATGCATTTCTTTTGGTTTTTGTGTTAGACCTTTTTTAGTGCGTCCAAAAAATAATCTGAGTGCATTCTTGCACTCCACTGTCGCTTGTACCTGTTTTCCATGACTGAAAGTTTCTGGCGGAAGGAAGTATTCCCTGTTCTTGTCATAGATATCGTTTGGAAAAAACCCAGGTATGAATTCAAGAAATTAATTTTTAAGAACATATTACATCCCATTTGTTGGTATAACTAATAATTCATCAGAGTTGCTACATTAATCAGTATATTTATCATTATATAAAATGTTTGCCGTTACATTTATATGATCTCCACGTCATTTATTCCCACGTTATTTACCTCCACGTTTTTAGGGACATATTACATCCCATATGTTGGTATATATAATAATTCATCTGCATTGCTAAATTAGTCAGGATATTTATGATGTCCTAAAATGTTTGTCATAACATTTATATGACCTCCACGGTGACTTTCGACTTAGCCTAACAATTTTTCGAATTGTCTGTTTCTAACCAAAGTTCTTATTTATTCACCCACAAAAATTTCATCCTTGATCTTAGCGGCAATAATACAAGGAATTTTTTTTCAATTATTGAAATTAGGACTATTTTTCTCCATCGCTTCAAAAGTAGGGAACAGCATGGAATAATCTAGTGAAGAATGTACAACATTTTTCTGTCCAGGAGTAAATGCTTCACCCTTTGGTCATTCCTTCCTTGCAAAATGATTTGTCTTGTCCTTATGTCCCACTGACACAAAAAGCAACGCAACTTTGTGTAATCTAGCTGTAAATCCATTAATAACGTAATAACTTTTAAGCCGCTTTACAATAACTCTTCAGACTTTTCATTATAGTGATGTCATTATAGTGACAGTAACATTACCTTGATTCATTTACGAAATAACACACTGAATCACATAGATAAGAGGGGGCCTGGAGTTCATGTCATTAATCTCCCGTAAGGCACTCATAGAATTTGAGCAAACAAGACAATGTCCAAATGAAGGACTAATTATATGTAAGGCCTTAAATGACAAACAGTTCTGTAACGAAAATACTGGTGATTCTGGGAAGGCTAAACATGTATATTATGTTGCCAACAAGAGCTAGATTCTAGATTAACGTAAGCAAGAGCCAGGGAGTCGGGATGCCTCTGGTGATGGCACGAGGGACCCTCAAGGTGTGAAAGGGTGAACAGGGTGCGGTGAAGGAAATACGAAAGGCATATCCGGATCCTGATCGGGTAGGGTCGGGAAGGGCAGCTCTCCTGAGGAGGGGCATTTTGTATGACTAGACGAGGTGGTCGGAATGCTCCAATAATACAAGGAGACCCCGAAGGGTGGCCTCCGGATGGAGGTGAAGCAGGATGGGGCAACCTGCTGCCCTTGGCGCATGACACTCGGGGGGGTGGGGGGTGACTGATGTAATGCTTTTTATTTTTCCAATAGCCACACACATTTACACACATGCACACACACAATAGTAACCTCGAGAAGAGAGGAGATCAGGAGTCCCCAGTCGGGGACTGGGGATGTAATGCTTAACAGCAGTTCCAGTCACTCCTGGTAGTGTGAAACTGGTAAGATGATTAGGTTTAGTCCGAATTCCAGGCATACATACGCTCATTCTTAATCTAGTGAGATCTATGTAAGCTCGACCACTATCCAATTTGGCATGTCAGTTGGGGTGTACGTAAATATATTTCCCTCATCGGTAAAAAAAATTAAAATATTAGAAGTATCTGAATTCTTAGGCCAGTAATCATTAGCATATTAATAGTAAAATATGATGATAGCTTCAATGGTTATAACAACACTTATGTAATTTATAATATTTTATTAACATTACATAACTTCTACATTTGTTTAAAAGATTCGTTTGATATCATAATCAAAAATATTATAGACAATCAGATATTGGAAAAAACAGTTATTTACATAGATAATGTCAAGTTAATAACATCTGATTTCAGAGTTACTAAGATAAGTGAGGATTGAAATGGTTTCTTTTAATAGTCAAACCATTTGGTCTCATGTCGGCAAGTCTACAAAAATGCAAGAAATGTATATATATTTATTTTAGAAATTACCATTAAGAAACAATGCATTATACCCGCAGCTCAAATAATGCTTCCAATCGGCAGGGAAAATATTTATTTAGTTAATTTTAGGTTACTTTCTGATTAATACACTAACTAATTTCTTTGTATTTCATATTATAATAAATATGTTGTAATTCTCTAAGTTTAATAAGTGTTGAAAATTGTGAATCTCCTCATTTATATTAGAATTATATTAATAACAACATATATTCTTTAAAATTTTTATATGTAATATAATAATATTTGTGTTAAGCATGTAAATTTCAAAAAAAATCTTACCTTAAATTTCTGTTTCTTCTAAATGAAGTCATATAGATAAAACAGTATACAAGCATACTATTGAATTATTACATTAGACTTTTGTTCGTTTAAGGAAACATGTTGACCATTGTAACGTAAAACTAATAAATAGGACGAAGTCTCTATACATATATATGTGTATATAACAGAAATACTTCGAGAATTGAATACATAGTATAATAGAAGAATAATCCAATTCACTTAAATATTAAAACATAATAAAAGTGAAAGGTCTTTTTTTAAATTTATTTAATAAATTATATTTTAAAATTATAAATTCTCATAGAAAATTTTATTGTACATTTAAAAAAAAATCTTTCTTCTTCAATTAAAAATTACAGAACGAAAGACTTATGTATGATAATGACATTTCTCCATTAGGCAAATAACACGATTTAATTTTAACTTGATTATATAAAACGATATGTTCAGAAGTTTAAATTTTGTAAGCAGTTTTTATTTCTATAAACATTATATAGATTAAATAATTTCTATTTCAATTTATTAAATATTGTTTACCCCTAAACCATTCTTTAAAATGAGATGAAGAATTTTTGTTTTGGAATATATATATACCATGAATTTAAAATCTTTATTTCATAAACTTTGAATGTTTCAGTTTCACATAAATAAATCACTAATGTATTTGATAAAAAAACTTTATCAAATCCAACAGTGAAATTCTGTAACCAAATATAATATTTTGTGCAAGAAATTTTATTCTAATTTATCTGTAATCCATTTTTCAATATCTAAATAAGATTACAAAATAAATAGACTTTGAATTTTTAAAGTTAGGGATTAATTTAATTTAGTCTCATAAATTAAAATTTACATTACCATAAATTTTTTTTTCATTTTACCAAATATATTTTGAATTTTATAAACAATCATTTACAATAATTGTACATATTACGAATTAAAAATATTTTATGAAGATAATATAGCAGTAAAAACTAAAAATTTTCATAAAATTAAATTGACAGGACAAAATTTAACTCTATTTAAATAGAAAAAAATTAGTATTTTAATATTTGCAATTGTCAATTTTGAAAAAAAAATTAAATTATTACTGTGATGTTTGTTATACGAAGTGACAATCGAAGCCTACTACTACTGCTACTGTTTCACTGGGTTTTTTTTAAAATAGTGAACATATACGGTTGAAACAAAGAAAATATTGGTACACTATACTTTTCTTTCGATTCTGCATTTTTTTTTTATAATAAAGTAAATTATTAAAGAATGATTGATAATAAACGGAAATATTTTGTCGTATTGAAAATGTGTATAAATAAAATATGCATGCTGTTGATGTACCTTAATATGTTTTCATGCAGGATTTCTATTTTCTATTCCAAAGACTATGATTGAGTCCTTGGAGGAGTTGTTATGTGATGTGAAGTGTTTAAAGACTTTGTATCATACATCCGTTAAAAAAATACTGTATATAAAATTGGTATTTTCTTTAGTCAGTAATTTATAGCTTCTATGGGGGATTTATTTCATCACTAAAGAAACCATATATTAGTTACCGCTCAGAGCTGCAACTTTTTTAGAGAGCGACTGAGAACAGATTTTATTTTGTATTATGTAGTTTAACTATGACGTAAAACAAACGTTAGTAAAAGGGAATCCGCATACAAAATCAATGTACAAATAAGTAAATATACATACTGTTTCTTCGGATACCAGGGGATATCATCGACGTTGCGATTTTCAGCTTAGAGGTTGGAAGATTTCTTGCATGCTGAAAGGAAGCTTGTCTTTTTTTCCTCCCGAAATTTGGACACGGGGATCGGTCTGACAATTGTCGACCGCTCTGCTTATTGAACAATATAGAAAGGATGCTGGTGATACCTCTCATAGAAGAGATAAATTCCGGTGCTGGTTTACGTAAAAACCAATTTGGATTCTGAAAGGTGCAAATTCTGAAAGGCAATCTCAAAAGTGAGCTGGACGGAAGGGGTGTGACGAGGCACCTGGCGGACAACGAGGTTATCTATGCTAGTGCTTCTGAACGTCCGAAATACCTTCGGATCGTTGCATGGGACATTATTCTAGACGCCCTTTGGCAAAAAGGTTTCAGTTCCTAGCTCTTACGACAAATCAGAGAGTATCTGCGCGGCAGGTGATTCTCGGTCTCAACCGAGAATCACCAAGGCAAGGCACTCTGCGATTCTAGATGTTAGGGGGGTCCTACAGGAATCTGTGCTCGGTTCTCTCCTGTGGAATGTCGTCTGCGACATTCCAGAGACATTCTACGATGGGGTCCTTAACCTCTGGCTCGGAGCACACTGAGCTATTGCCTATGCCAACGATCTGGGGGTTTTGATCAGCGGCCCTACCGAACTCGAACTCCGGGACCGCTGCAACTCAGCTCTGTCCTTGATAGATGGGTAAATGACGGAGCATGCCCTGAAGTTGGCGCCCCAGAAGAGACAATATATTGTCTTGGCCAGCAGGAGAATAGTGAATATTACCCTATTGCAATAGGAGAACGGCCCCATTGCTTTTCGGGTGGGCAAACATCAAATCCCACCCAAACGCACGGTTAAGTACTTGGGGGTTACCATTGATCGTGCTTGCAAGTTTAGCTACCATGCGATTGAAGTTTGTGGCCAAGCAGTGAGGAAGCTGGCGGCCTTAAAACGCTTTATGACATCACTGTCAGTGCCTCGGGAATCGAAAAGCCGAGTTATCATTTCGACTGTTTCATCTACAGTGCTATATGCTGCCCCGATTTGGGGTGCTATTCTAGCTATCCGTTGGAACCTCTCCAGACTCCAGAGCCTACATCGACGTACCCTATTAGGAATAAATACGGTCTATCGGACTGCCTCGTATGAGGTAGTGTGTGTGTTGGCGGGGCCCCTCCAACAGAACTTCTGGTGCGGGAGAGGGTTGATAGGTACGCTAGAGGTGGCTGCGGTCCTGCCGCGGAAAGCGACTCTGGACACTGTGGGAAGACGGTATGGACGAGAAAAGTAATCCCGGACCTGAATCTATGCTGCTCGAGGAGTCAAGGAAACCTTAACTACTACACCACCACAGTTGCTTACTGGTCCTGGAAACCTTGGGGTCTACCTAAACCGCATTGGCAGGCGTGAGGTCCTTATCTCACGATTTGCTCGGAACAAGACACTGTGAAACACACGCTGTTCCAGTTCCCAGAATAGAAGGAACAGCGGACTCGTACTGGCATCGACGGCGGCCCACTGAATGAAGTTTGATGAGTATGCTTATCATGCAGACAAAAGATGTAGAGGAGCGATGCAGGGGCTTCTAGTTTTGGGGCTTTTGGCCCCAACAACTGGGGATTCCAAGGGAGGTTTTATTCCCCACGGATTCCAAGGGAGGATCTACTGTCTATTGTCGATTCGACAATAGACAACAGTAGAACCCGATATTATCTAAAGACTTTAGTCCAGGTGGGGAATCCCTTTGTGGGTTTCCCATTAGAGGCAAGAAATTTAAAGATTGTAGTTCCGGTGAGGAGAGCTCTCCTGGGAATCCCCTTATTGGAGGCAAGGCATGGAATACCGAGTCCCGGCTGCCTAGGTGGAACATTGAGAATGCCTAGGGAACGGCATTAAGAATAACATTGTGAATGAGATTTGCTTTTCTCTTTTCTGCGGTGTCTTTAAGTTTTGATACACAACGTTTCTTTGTTATAAAATACGACGGAAGCTAATCAATATATTATCATAAGAAAGATTCAGGGTCGTAGCAAAAGATGACTCTTCAACCAGTTTTAATCGTTTTGTATGGCTCAATAACATTCTGGTACATATCCATTCTGCAATTAAGCTTGTATTAAACTTGTGATGATTATATTTTTGATTAACCTCTACAAAAAAAATCCTATAACTCTGTATCTTATCTAGCGCACTGTGCATTACTTGGATCAGTGAATCAACTAATAAGTAATTAGATTATTACATTAGCTATTACATTATCAAATTGTCTTTCTGTCTTCATTAGTGATAAAAAGCGGTGTCCTTTATCACATGAATCTAGTTTCTCACCACCTCTTTCAAACGATTGTTTGTGGGTCTTTTACGACATCTTTTAATAACGTCAAGTGGTCCAATAATGAAATATGATGATCCAATAATAAGTATTATTTTTATTATTGAAATTACAACTTTCAAAAATAATAATACTGTATTTCTTGGAGTTCAGTGAAAACCGGATCAAACTGTCACCATGTGTGTGTGTATGTGTGTGGGTGCGCGCGGGCTAGAGCTGTGGTTCACTTCAGAAACTTCTATAATTGTCTATAAATTTCTTTACAAAAGAATACCTTTGCGGCTTTTTACATAGAATTATTCACAAACCCGCATGATGTTGCGATTTAGATTATGGTTGTGTTTAGAATATGTCTTAACGACGGCGATATATAGTAAAAAGAAAGGATTAAACCAGCGCGAATCTCCGAGATCGCTAGTTCCCGTATATTTAAATGTTGAAAGGCCATTAGATAAAAAAACATTTTATCATTTTTCTCAAAATTTGTATCATTACCATTCAGATGTTAAAAATGCATTACTTAAAAAGTACGGAAAATAGAGTTAACACTTTGCGTAATAGTTTATTATACACAAGAAAATGCCGTCACTTTCATAATCGATAATAGAAAAACTATAGTTTTATATACATCAGACAGTTTTAAAATGTTCAAAATGTTAAAATGTATTTTTTTAAATAATTTTATTCATTGCATTTAAAAATGAATATAACATTTTTGTAAAATTTAATGTTAAATATTCAGTCAGAATTTGAAAAATAATTTTTATAATTTGATGAACGTATCTATATGGTTACGTATATCGACTACCAGTCGACTACTCGTATTATAGAGACTGTAGTTACTTCCTTAGCAGTAATTTAATTATTTTTTTAGGTGAAATTTTTTATAATTTTTGAGGAATAATGCAAAAAATACATATATTTCTCTAAAACGCACCCTGAAAATGCCTATCGGTTAAAGAGGAGCAGCAAACACTAAGCCAATGAGTTCATCTAAGACTTACTTTTTGCTCAAATGTGGTAGATCAAAAAATACTTCAGCAAAACTGGTAGTTTTATACTTCCTGAATCATATATACTGTATGTCTAATTAATTAAAAATCTGTATTTTGCAATTTTTATGTGTTACTGGTCAAGCCCTATCATTTTACTTCAATACATATGAAAACCTATCTCCGTTATACCGTTTATAATAGTTTGTAATTATTTCTGCGACATCTTATAAACAGATTTCTCATAGTTACGAGTTTAAAAAAATGTTTTTACTAACCATAAGATTTTAAATACAACAGCCTCAGAGCAAAATTCATTATAGATTTGATGTAATTGCCGGCCTCCGTGGCGCGAGTGGTAGCATCTCGGCCTTTAATCCGGAGGTCCCGGGTTCGAATCCCGGCTCTGGCATGGAATTTTTCACGCACGCTACAATTCATTCATCTCATCCTCTGAAGATATAGCTTAACGGTGAGATATAGCTTAACGATGATATAACGATGAGGTTAAAACGGAGGTTAAAACAAAAAAAAAAATTTTGATATATTTGTCATCTGACTGAAAAACGTAAATGTAAACTCATAAAATGAAAAAAGAATGTTTTGTTCTTAGAAAGCATTTACCTCGATGAGTCCCAAAAATGAACAAAACTTGAATTTTTTCTAGAATATGAACTACTTATTCGAACTAACGACTGTAGATACGAATGAATAATTATGTAACACGTTATAATTTAAATATATTACTTTTCTCTATACCAAGATAGACCAGATTTCAGTTGTTTGGTCCTTATCGTTTATCTAATTCGATTAAATTACAATAAATAATAAACTAATACAGTCAATTATAAAATTGAGCTTTATCAAAACTTCTAAGTATATTCCTGTCTTTAATAGTGTTGAAAATTCAATGTGTGCAGAGTCCTCAGTTCCAGGTAAAATACATTATTCTGTTCAGCCAAAATTCACTCCTGAGCAAAAATCTTTTCAAATTACTACTTGCAAACAACATTAACTGAAGTGTTTTCTATTACTTCCTTGTTTTTATTAGTTATTTTAAGCATAAGTCAATAGTAAGATAATGCAGAATAAATACATCAATTGATGTGAGTGCAGTAAACATTCTATTAATACCATAAACAATGGTTCAGGATCCCTAAAAGGTAGCCGTAATGGGTAAAAATGAAGTCAGTATATGAGATATTATTACTTATAGATTGGTTATAGGGCTGTTTGACAGCTCTGTAAGTAGATTAGGGCTCAATTAGATGTTAATGAGCAACGTTATAAAGTAGTTCTTTCTTATAGTCGAGAGCAGCAAGTGCAGTGTGTTGTTCAAAATAATGTTACAGTCAATTTATTAATTTACTTTGATTCTGCAAAATGGAACTATTTCAGAAAAGTATATAGAATTAAAATAAAATATATTGAAATTGATTTAATGTTCTGAAGTTCCACAATTTTCAACTAAAAACAGTAAAAAAATAACACATTTTGGTTTAAAAATTTAATTTTAAACTTTATATTTTCATTATGACTCGTTTCAGAAATATTTTTTACACATAATGTAACTGAACTACATTATGCATAAAGGTTGTAATCTACAGATTATATCCACTTTCAATAATTATTGAAAAAAAATTAAATAAAGTTCATGTGAACATGTAATTGATATCATTAAGTTTCATGAATAAACAATTGTGACAGTATGAAAGTACATATAATAGTATCATTGATAACACATAACTTAAGAACAATAAAGTACCTGGTCATGAACTTATTACTGCTGAGCTGCTAAAAGTTTCCAGAGAGCTGATTAAGATATCTTGGTTGAGATATGTAGCAGCGTAAGGGTTCATGGAGTAAGAATATACAACTGGATCTCAAGATTATTATTCTTTTCAATGAGAAGAGCAAAAATTACTGCAAAATGATTTTCCTCATATCACAAACCTGATAAATATCATTCGTGAACGTCTAAAACATTACCGTATTAGAAAAATACCATCTGACCTGGCTTTGTGAAAAATAAACGAACGCGTTAACAGATCTTGAATGTTAGACAATTGATTGAGAAATAGAGAACTTAATGCTTCTTTTGAACTTTGTTTTCTGCAATGTAAGAAGGCATTTGATTGAATCATATGGAAAATGTTTTGAAATGTGCTAGAGCAAATGGGAGTTCCGACACACTTATTATCACCTTACCGTCACCTGTATGAAGACGACAAACCAGTAGTTGAATTTGAAAACGAAATTTCCAATCCCTTTAAACTTAACGAAGAATTTAGATAGTGATGTATTGTATCATCGGCTTTGTTCAATAACTGTAAGGAGTATATCATCAGGGTAAGACTTGGTGGTTAAAATTGCATACAAATTGATAGACGACGAATCAGCAAATCTGAAGTTTGTAGACGTCATTACACTCTGCGCACAATGATAAAATGAAATGAAGGAACTTCTACAGTTAAAAGGGAAAGTAAAGATTGTGGTTTGATGTTCAACACAGATAAAACAAAAATCACAGTTATCAGTCGATCTAGGACACTTCCACAAATTTATTGCCTGGGTACGAGTAGAGGAGACAAAATTATTTACCAGGCTCTGTCACGGAAAAGGACGGTGGCTCAGCCAAAAAAAACAAGGGAGAGAATTGGATTAACTAAAGAACCTATACGAAAGTTGTCTGTGATCCAGAAGGGTCGTGATATAAACAGTTACATTGTACTAAGGCATCTGAAGAGATTGGTATTTCCAAATTTTCTTTACAGTGCTGTAAGTTGGACAATTAAAGCAGAAGATGGAGAAGGATTGATGCTTTTGAGATATGGCAAAATAGAAGGATGCTAAGGTTATCGTAGATGGATAAGAGAACAGATGTGTCAATTCTGAAATAACTTAGTATTCAGAGAATGCTATTCTCTCTATGCGCTAAGGATGAATACTGCGATTCCTTTAATGCATAATGAGTCAGCAGGGAGACGACCTAAAAAAATGTCATTCTTCAGGGAATAGTTGAAGAATAAAGATGTCGAGTAAGATACCGAATGCGATGGGTAAACAGGTGTAAAAGAAAACAAAAAGAATACTAGATAAATAAGGAAGCCTTATTTTACAAATTATACAAATTTTAGTTTTATTTTAAATGTAGTTAAATCCATAAAACGCTACATGTATGGAAAACCTCCTTTGGGAAGAGTCGCCAGGATGTAAAATATGAACGAGGTAAAGTTTTCGATAACGGGATGGTAGCATAACTTATGTATAGGTTTTACAATAACTTTTCCAATTAATATTCTTCAATTTTGCGCGAAAATACATATTATAACTACATAAGGCTATATCATAAGACATATCAATCATTTATAAAATATTAATTAATCAAAACTATCCAATATTTACCAATAAGGACGGATGAATTTCAAATTACCTATCGACCAATAAACAAAAGTTCGTTTTTTGTTTAAAAAAAAAGTCTTCTGCTACATTTATCTAGAAAAAATTACAAGGCGACCATCGAAGAAATTCTCTCTAAAAAATTTTAAATGAATCTTATAGAAATACATTTAATTACGATATTTAAAGATGTGTTATTTGATTTAGAACGAATTTAGAACTTCGAAATAATATTTTTCGTTTATAGGATAGAATCACAGAAGTTATCGACCATGCTTTATAAAATTAATTTGTTTAATGAATATTTTTGAAATTTTCTTTTTTTAATGTGTAGTTTTGCACACTATTTTATTTATAATTTTATTTAAATTATATTTGCACTTGGCTGCATCCTATATCTTTATATCTAAAAATGCAGGTAGAGTTGATAAATGTTAATATAAATATTTCGTTTGTTATAAAATTTAAAACGTAAATAAAAACATAACTAAAACAACTACTACTTTATATCAAACATTCATAAGATTGAAAATAAATTTTCAGTTCAGAGAGATTCTACATAAAGCTAATAGCACTGTCATATTTGAGTTATTGCGTGAAAATGTCTTGTTTCATTTTTATTAACACAGCAACAGTCATAGCAATAGTGGTGACAAATTGTTTAGTTAACGCTACGTAATTTTCTATTGTTATATTACACATCTTGTTTTAATAGGACTACGGTTTACTATAAAATAGATTATACGTTGCCATGGTTATTAGCAAACGAAACATCAATGAACTACACAGATATCAATGAACAAATTTGTCACGGTTTCAATTTGCTACAGCCTGACAGACAGACATTACTGCTTTTAGTTTAGTCGTTATTCAATAAATTTAAAGCTTGAAACTCGCTTCATAACGAAAGATATTTTGTTTTTATTTCCCTGCACTTTTTCTACTTGACTACGAATTTTACTTTAGCTCTAAAATTTGCTTTAAAAAGAAATTCAAGCACATTGCATAAGAAATATAAAATTTACAAAAATACTCTTTAATTTTAAAAATTAAAATTAACAAATTTTAAAAAAACTGTTTGAAAATTAATCGTTTCTCATCTCCATGATCATTCTGGAAGTTTTTGGATTCACAATTTCTCAGACGCGTGTAGAAATTTTTAAATTATAAAACCGATAAAATAAGTGATAAACCAAATAAGAAAAGCGAAATGAATTTAACTGTTTATATCCATTATGAAGATGAAGCGGATTAATTTACTCTGGAGATAAAAATACAGCAACGACCGCAAATAGCGTTGTTATGTTTGTAACTACTGTTGAGAAATATTGCTCAAAACGGTAGACGGCAGAGAAATATTTTCTTGATAAATTTTGTTGTATTTAGCTCTTACGGGAATAAATATTTAGTCATTATTTAATTTTCCTATATCACATTATTACCTACGTAATTATTGATAGTAAGTAATTATTGATCATATAACCTAAATAAGCTTAAAAAATTAAATACTTTTTTTGAAATGGCTATTCTTGAGTGAAATAGGCGTTATTTGAAAATTATTTTTTGTGCTTTCCAATCCAGTAAGATTAGTTGAAAGTTGAGTCAGTTTAAAAATTAGTCTAGAAAGGATATGTTTCTTTTCTTTTCAAACATTTATAATGTAAAATTTTTTTTTTTTAAATCTGACCTGGACACAACATGAATTCATTGTACAAAAATCAAAAAAATAATACGACTGTAAGTTATAATTTTCAATTAATATTAAATCAGATGTTTTACTAAATCTATTTCATATACAAATATGTAATAATGCCTTTTAAATTACATACACACATTTTTAAAAGTCCATAAAATTTTATTTCACTAATAACTTCTAATTTTTTTTTTTTTTGTTACTGAATTATTATTTATTGTAAATCTTTTTTTACAATCACGGGTTAATAATTATTAATAAATTAATATATTTAAATTAAAAAAAAAAAAAATCTTAAAGAAATAATTAAAAAAGAAAGTTAAAAAAAAAGAAAAAAGGGAATGAAGTTTGATTCGAACCGATATGCCTTTCCTTGTAAGATCCAAATATTTCATAAATTAACATTTTATTTTGCTTACAAATTATCAAAAAAAAGTAATAAATTAGATGTAATGAAAAACACACCAAATTTTTCAAGGACAACATAAAAAATAAAAAAAAATTTTAAGTATTAGAATTATCTCTGAAAACAAAATAAATTAATCCCCAACCTTATTTAGCGAGGATAAACAGTAAATGTAATTCGCTTATTAGAGAAAAAATATTACCAGGAAAAAATTAAAAATATTTAATATTAAATAAATTAATATTAACAATATTATATATTGATACTAAATAAATTAAAAATATAATTGAAAATAACGCGCTCGTATGCACATGCGCGCACACGCACACTTTCATACAAATATTTATCTACATATATTTATTATATTCATCTATAAAATATACATATGTTTATGAGCAGAAGTGTAAAGTGTTCCTACGTAAAAATCGATCATTAAATAGACCTAACAATTTTCATTCGAAAATCTAACAGAAATGTTTTGTCTAATAAAGATCTGCATGATAATGGTGCATTAATCAATGACCATGATGAATATATCTCATAACTGGATCCTTAAAAAACTACTACTGTGATCAGCATTTTCAGAAGTTTTAGTGGAAAATTTTCTAGCTGTAATTGAAATTAACGTAGATATACGTTTAAAATTAATGTGGAATGCTATTTCTTCAGACGATAATATTGAAGAAACAAGAAAAAGATACTGAAGTAGAAGTTAGTTTATCTGATATTTTCAATAGAAAAAAATATTTGTCCTTCAAAAAATAGTGCGATTGAAAAAGAGAGAAATTTTAAACAATTTGAGAGAAAAGAAAAACAATGGAAAATGCATTATAACCTTTAGTTAGGTCATATATAAAACAATCCGTGCTATTGACAAAAGCAACGAAAATTTTCAGAAGATTAAGTAAGTAAATGCATGGAAGAATTTTGTTAAGAACAACATACAAATTTAAGCATAATTCGATTTTATTAAAAAGAAACTTCACAGACTGGAATATATATATATACTAAGGTTGCTGAAATACAGCAATAATAAAAAATAAACAAAAAGAACAAATGTAGTATTAAAAACAGGAATAATTTGCATATATATATATATATAT
>JAAAKQ030437430.1:22579-45906 GCA_010016005.3 Zanna intricata
TAAATGTTAGTTTTTACTAAAAATGTATGACAAATTTTACTAATAAGTGTATGACAAAAAAATAACCTATTAATAATTTTTATTAAATGAGTACCTCTTTACTGAACATTTTTGAAGCAAAGCTTCTTAACACAAGCTTCAGGATTGGGAGTCAACCGAGACACTCTTTCTCTCTCAATCTCTCTCGGGATATTCTACTTTAATTCAATAAATTATCAGTGCATCACTACTTTTGATTTTGATGATATTTGGTATTTAATAACTACCCCCCTTGTAGTATCCAAAATATTTTTTTTATATTTACAAAATATTTTTTTTCTTGAGTAATAAACTATTTTCTAACTTGCCAACAGATATAAACAGCCATTTTTGTCACTTTTCCATGAGCTGTAGCATTCTTATTTTACATCCCACACAGAGTCAAAAAGGGCTTTTTGAAAAGAGTAAAGATGTATTCAAAATTTAGTGTATTCAAATTTCATTTTGTTACATAACCAAATTTTGTAATGTTGACTACATTTGTATACATACAACTTTCTTCTTTTTTTTTTTCAAATTTTGGGCCCAAAATAAATAGTAAAGGGCTTAGGGTAACTGGTCTGTTTTTATCTTTTAACTTAAGAGTAAAAGGTACTAGTAGTTCTGTACTAGTAGTTCTTATAAAAAAAAAAATTGAACTCTTACCAAATATTCTACATTAAAAAAAAAAAATGGCCACCAAATCGTAAGATCTTGAAAATGTGTTATTTTTTGGTGCTCAAAAACCACATGTGGAACAGGTGAAAAAAATCTAAAATGTTTACAGCAGTAAATACGTTTTATGTACTTTAAAATCATATAAAATTTATTTTGTTTCTCAAAGGCGTTGATGAGTAATGAAGCCAATAAAACTGCTAAAACATCATTCCTTCTAACTGTTAACAACATATCCAACACTACTGAATTATGTATTTTTTCAAATTATAAAAATTACAACTAAACTGATTAGAATGAATAAATTGATAATTAATAAATAGTCAATTTCAGAATAATAAATAATAATTACGAAATAATAGTTCAAATACATTAACAAGTTGTTCAATTCACTTTTACCTTATTTTATTCCTGCTGATGAAATTTATGAATAAATCTTGCACTTTTTTGATAACAAACTTAACTAACATAACTTAGTGCTCCTGCCATTTTTTTTATTGAGTAGATGTGATATGTCCTAATTCATCTTTGGTGTAATGATGTGTCCTCTTCCAATAGTTGATAGAAAAAGCTCTGAAGGCGTGAGAATCTTTAAAATATTTTCCAGTTGAACTCATGTTTGATTATCCCTTAATGATTTCTTGAATGAAGTACCAGGACCCTGCAGATGGAAAAGTGTATTCAATATTGGTCTTCATTTTCATGTATTTTGACCTCATCTAACCACCAGTTGCCATCACATACACAGCAAACATAATTTTTACATTTTGGCTTTGATTAACCTATAAATCAATCATAAACAATTGTGTACTGATACTAACATAAATTTTTCTGATTCGGAAGTCACCCAGGCTTTCAGAAAACATTTCTAACTTGTTGGAACATAACTGTGAAAGGTTCTTGTTTCTGAGGTGTTGTGATTATCTGATAATGAGAGCTGAGGTATTCTTCAGTCTCTTGAACATCTTTATTAGAGTAGAAAATAAATGTTATATTTTTAATATTGTCTTTGCAATAATTGTATATTTCAGAAGATATAACAATTTGATTTTTGATTATCCTTCGAAGGCTTGCTTTAGTCACAGTCCTTTTTACAAGTCTACCAATATCATCACATGGTCCCTTTTCCATGGTATGAGGAAAAAATGCATTGGCATTTGATGGTTTGATGGTAGCATAAATTTATGAAACTTTTTTGTTTTTATACTGGGCTGAGGAACTACCAGAAAAATAAAAAAAAATATTTAACTTGTGATAACAGTGTCTTAATTTATAACTTGCTGTTGGAAGCACAAGAACAATACATTATTGTGCTTCAAACATTCACTAATCACACATTAGCTGTGACTGTAATTTTCCTTCTTTTTTAAAATGTATGAGAAATGGATATATTGTGGCAGAAGTTTTTGTCCAGTGTTATGAATGGACTTCTACTTGTATTACAAAAAGAAAATTTAGAGAGAAGTCTCCCATTAAAATACATTCACCCTCCAACAAATTTTCCTTTTTATTGTTGAGGAAATTAGCTTGTTTCTTTGCAACAAAATGACAACTTTTTAGATTATTTATATTTTCAGTAAGTTTATCTTAGTACTCTTGAAATGGAAGAATTCGAGTAGTTAGTTCACATCGGTCAACAGAAACCTATTGTTTAAAGATAATTTCAGAATCAAAATCATCCCAGCTCTCTTGCAGTAATCAGATCACTTCATTAGTGCCTGAACATTTTTCACACTGTGACAGCATGCACGTTACATTTTCTATATCACATATCATGGTAAAAAGAAGAATTTTATAATCAGATTTCATTTTTAGAACAGATAACATGAGTTTTACATTTTTGTGGGTGACATACACACAAAGTGAGTAACTGACCCACCAGCCAAAACACAAAGTTTAGATGTTAAATCAGCATATTTTGAAAAACCAATTTTTAAATTGTGTTTTTCTTTGAAGGTTGGATACAATTGTTTCAAGTTAACATAAGATAAGCCTTTTTTGAATATTAATTATCTTCCTATCAGCTTGTCTTATAATCACAATCCTTCTGGCCTGACATCATTCAGGTAAAAATCTTGGATACATTTAATAACATTTTTATCAATTATGTGACTGGGTCTTTTTTTGCCGATTTGTGACAAAATTCCACTTGTTTTAATTAATTGTTTGCCTTGATAGGCTGAATACTGAGTAACACTAAACTAAAATAACTTAAAATATTACTTTTTTCCTGGGTTGATGTAACTGTTTTCATTTTATCCTTTACTTTAATGATTAATTCTTCACCTTTCTTACGTAAATCAGAAAAATTTTGTGGTACTAAACTGGTTTCTTCTGTAGAAATATTTAAATCAATAAAATTGTTTAATTTACTGGTAATTGACTCGGCTATTTTTGTAATTTTATTTTTTTTTAAATTGGTTCCTTTGCGCTGCTTGATAATTTTTTAACTTTAATGGGGAAATGCCAAGTGGTGAACAAGCTTTATTCACTGACTTGACTATAACACATTGATGGTCAAATTTATCTTGATAATCCAATTCACCTTCTGTATCATCTTGTGGTTTTTGTATTTTTTTAAGCATTTTTTACACACTGTTTTGCCTGGAATTAATTTTAAATTTGGATTGCTTTTGAAAGTGTCTAAGATATTTCTCAAAGAGATTTCTTAACCAGTTTAGTGTGATAGTTAAATGGATCATAAAAACTTTTCCCATTAATATGAAAATATTTATCTAAATGTTCGGTTTTATGAAAAGTAAACATTTTTTTTTTGTTTTAGTTCATCCACTTCTTAAAGATATCAATGTTATTTCCTGTTCAGTAAACTCTAAAATATTGTGCAATACTGAAGATCTATTGTACGTCAATTTGTGACATACTGTTTCAGTGTGAATGCCAATTAAACTACTTCATAATCCGTTTTTATAAAATGCAAGGGTTCTTACAATAACAATATTGATAGTATAAATTAAAACTACCAATTGCACCTCACTTTGTCTTAACCAAATTTCTCTACAGTTAAAATAAAAACTTTTCCAATTAATAAAATTAAAAATAAAGATATCACATGAAAGAGAAGTTCACTACTAATAAAATTACTTTACAAACAAGTATACATTACCTAGCCATAGTATTAACACTATCAACAGTACAACGTATAACATTTTATTCATATCAATATTTTCATTCAGGATTACGCAAACATTTATGTATTCAACCCTATTCACTTTTGTGTTCAAAGACAAACTGTCTAGAATATAAGCTATTTCATTATAGACATATTAAAATATTTTATATTGTACGCCTACATTATTATCTGAAAAAATACATACTGTGAATTTTTTTAATACATTGTTCATGGTTAGAAGGAACGATGTTTTTAGTGGTTTTATGGCTTCATTTACTTGTCAACCCCTTTGAGTTATAAAATAAATTTTATATGGTTTTAAAGTACATAAAACAGACTTACTGCTGTGAACATTTGAGATTTTTGCCACCTGTACCATGTGTGGTTTTTGGGCACTAAAAAATAAGACTTTTTGAATATCTTACAATTTGGCGGCCTTTTTTTTTTTAATGTAGAACACTTGATAACAGTCCAGTTTTTTTATAAGAACTACTAGTACCTAAGAGTTAAAAGGGAAAAACAGACCCTAGGCCCTCTGTTCTTTCCTTTTAAATAGTGAAGGGCTTACGGTTTTAGGAAAACCTAACTATTTAAGTTTTTGGCCCAAATTTGAAAAAAAAAAAAAACAACACTTTGTAAACATAACAAATTTAGTAAACATTATAAAATTTGGTTATGTAACAAAATGAATTTTTAATACATCTCTACTCTTTTCAAAAAACCCTTTTTGATTCTCTATAGGATGTAAAATAAGAATGCTACAGCTCATGGAAAAAGTGTTTTTATCTTGTTGGCAAGTTAAAAAATAATCTATTACTCAAAAAATACAAAATTAAGAAATATAATAAGAAATTATAAAAGTAGTAAGTAAAACAATTTAACCATCACTTTTTGATCTGAATACATTTTAAAACATTAAATATTTAAACATTATTCTTTAATGAAATACTGAGTAAATTTTTGTTGCCTTAATTTTGTGAGACATTTACAAATATCATGGTCTAAAATATTTTATCACATATGTTCAAGTGAAATGATTTCCAACTACTGTTCTTTCTATATAGATTTCAAATGAATACAATCCTTTTAACCATATCTTAAATGTTGTGTCTTCACAAGTTGACTGGTGTATCATATTTTCAATATGATGTCAATTATGCTGTAACCTAATACCTTACTAAATATGGTTGATCCATATGTCTTCATTGGTAATTAAAAAGAAATCTTGACTTTTTTTTTGGGGGGGGGCTTTATTAAGTTTGATGGTTATTCCCCCAACAGTTCAAAACTTGTGTCCATTATGGAATGAACATTTTTAGCTAATGAGAAATACTGTACATGACCAGGATTTAAACCCAGGACTTTCTAACTGAAAGGTTGAGATGCTACCAGCCCGTTACTGAGGTTAAATATTTATTATCTCTTCTTTGTACAGAAGAAGAAAATTTTCTATAAATATAATGTAGAATTGAATTTTTAAAAATTCCTAAATTAAATATTAAACTAACAAATTGTTCAAAAAATTCAGTCTGGAAAAAGGAACAACCAATTTGTAAAAAAAATTCTACCAATAAGCTGAAATTGTGGTGCAAATGAGTACAGCTAGTTTTAAAACAAAACAATGATTGTGAAATAACTATCATAAGGTGGAAAAAGTTTCTTTGTTAATTATAAATCTGTTTAGCTTTATTATTTACATTTAATAGTTTTGACATTAAACTCTTATCACTACTAATTTTATTTGCACAAAATGTAAATTGTAAACATTTAACAGAGTATAATAAAAAAAATTATTTTTACAGGAGATCTAATGCAAGAGGAGGCTATTTTGGAATGGGTGTTAGACTTGCATGAATCAGAACCCGATGTTATAGAAAGTGTGGATCGTAAAACACTTCAAGTACTCATCAATGATGTTGAACATCTAGCTGTATTTTTTTGTAAGTTTTTTTTTCATTACTATTATTAGTAATTGTGAAATATTTAATATTATAATAATTTATTTTCTTTGTATATTAAAGTTTATTCTTACATAATTTTTAAAAAAAAGTAAGATTAATTTCTGAAACACCTTAAAACTAAGATTAAGTAAGCAATACTTACACTGCCACAATCTCTACCTAGTGGATAGAAAATTTTATTAATCTATTTTATGACTTGATTACTCACTTCTATTAATCCCCTGATGTATTGAAACAAATCTGTAAGGGACTAATAGAAACAAGTAATAAGAAAAATAATAAATAAATTTAACCAGTATATATAGTTTCATAACAGAAAGTAATACATTAATTTGTTGCTTTATACCTTCTAACCTAACCTTTCTTTTTGCTGTGGTGAGTGTGAATCACGTAACTTCTAATCAGACTTGATTGCTTTGAGAGCAGTATTATTCATAACTGAAAAACCACTCAAGATACAATTGTGGAAAAATTAATCTTTCATGTAAGATTTGCAAATAAAACCACTCATTTCACTAAATAACTTGCATATATGAATTTTAATACAGCATTATTTGACTTTAGAGCAGAAATCTGAGCTTCATTTACCTTTGATAATATGATAATTTTAGATGATAAAATAGTGGTTAAGTGACTATATTGGTGAAGATATGAAGGTCAGACTAAGAAGAAATGATTTTTCAAAAGGGCCTGAGACTCTTAAGCAATTAATTAATTTTTTGTTAACACATCCTGAATATTGAAACTTGAAAGCTAACTTATTTACGGCTCCAAGTACTTCATAGCTGAAAGCAATGGAAAAATTAAGAAATATTTTCCAAATAATTATTTTTTCTCATTCCTTTCTTTTTTAATTCAATAAGGGAATGTCATCATGAATAAAACATATCAGAAATAAATAGTCCTTTAGTCAGATGAAACATCAGAAAGTATAAAAACTACAATAATCTTCTAGTCAGACCGTGAAATGTTAGAGGTTTGGATAAAAGCACTGATAAGATATAAAGTTCCTAATATTAAGTTAGGACATATGGAAAAGATGTAAGAATCAGAAATAGTAGAGAGGGATTAGAAGGATGATTGTAGGGTAGGAGAAGGAAACAGTATACTTAAAAAATTTGGAGAAATTAATGGGTAAGTTTTAGAAAAATCTTGAAAAGATTGAGTAAGCAGAAGATCAAATATTAAGTCCCGATCGGGTCGGATTGAGGCATGGACAAATCACATTGATCGGACAAATAACAACTCAGAATTGTCTAGTAAATTACTTATTTAATAAGACAAATACTAACAATAATTATTACAGGCGGAAAAGTAATCTCAACTCATTAGGGTAGGGCTTCCCCTGACAGGGGACATCTACCTCAATCTACAGGGTTGTAGGGTTACATACAATTAATATCAATCTTTTCCTACCACAAGCCCAATATTGTAATTAAAAGAAAAAGACTTATAAAACTAATTAAGAATGTTTACAAGAAAATTTCAAGGTAGAAAATAGAAATTAACATGTTTGAACTTCTGCACAACTTCTTAGAACTAAAATACTTAATTTTCACATTAGTATCCACAAAAATTTGTCATGTCCCATTCCAGAAAACGCATGGCCAATAGGCGTTCCCACCTTGAAAGCTCTCTTACACCTAAGGAGATGAGCTCCGGTCCTGTATATACAGGTCAAAGTGAGCTGCCCATGAACAAATTAGTCACCATAACGGACAAAACAAAACTGAAATCTCTCGAATAAAATATACATCTGGTTAATATAATTCCAATTCTTATTTAATTTATACTAAACCTATCTTCTGAGCTTTCTAAAAAAAATTTAAGATAATGCCTGGTAGGTATTTACAAACAGTTTTACTTTGTCGAACGTTTATGGTCCCGATAATCACTGTCAGTGTTAAACTTCCGTGACATGACGCGGCCACACGTGCGAGACCGAGAAGAAAAGAAAAGAAAAAAATTAACAAAAAATTAATTTTAATACAAGAATTACTAATTAATTTCATACAAAATACGCAACACCATTAACAGAAATTTATACACTTTTATACCGATTATACATGGTCCTAGCAAAAAGAACACTTTTAACCAGCTTTCAATTGTTCCTGTCATTTACCATAGCGGGAGGAAAAACGCAGTCTCGCGCTCACAATTGAAATTCCCCGCAACACACACTTTACTCGTTCTTCTATACATGACTCTCTCTTTCTCTCTTTTTATCTGGAACTACCGTAAGGTATTGCTTCAGAGGATGAATGAGGATGACTTGTATGAATGTGAATGAAGAGTAGTCTTGTACAATCTCAATTTGACCACTCCTGAGAAGTGTGGTTAATTGAAATCCAACCACCAAAGAACACCAGTATCCATGATCTAGTATTCAAATCCGTATAAAAATCTTTACTAAGATTTGAACCTTAGAACTCTCTACTTCGAAATCAGCTAATTTGCAATGTCATGTTAACCACTCGACCAGCCTGGTGGGCTCTTCTATACATGACTCACTCCTCATTTTCCACATCGTGCATGCGCGGCGGTCACCAACAGCGATTCTCAGAAGGGACATCCGACACTTACTTATAGTTTCTCAGAAGTTTTACATCTGACTTTTTTATTCCAAATCACACTATTATTATAATTATTATTCCCACATTCACTCCTTCTTAATATTTTACAATATTACAATATTGTACAGAACAGCTTGGAAGTACATTTTTCTAAGAAATCACCTATTTTCCAAGAGTAATGACAAATTAAATAATAAAAGTTAAATGGTGCTGGAAAATAACGCAGGAGGAAAGCAAAATTGAAATGATAATATGGCAAAAATAAGGTAAAGGCAAAATTTACAATAAGTATATCGAGATTAAGCAGTGAATATATTTAAGATTAAAGTTGACCAACAAAATCATCTATATGTTGAATAAACTATAAACAATGGTCCTGCTATCAGTACAAGTTTGCCTAGCATTATTTATGAGTAGTACTAAACTTACATGTTTGAAAAGATTTAATAAAGAATATGTATCTGATCTTAACTAACTTTTAATCAAAATACTTCTGTCTACTAAATATACTTTTTTTCAGTACTAAAACCCAAATAAAGTTAGTACCTAAATCTAATTTTGTATGAACTTAATGTGCTAAAAACCTCACTGGATGTGACATATTCCTTTCTATTTAACATATTTTCTATATAATAACAAACTGTAATGTGTATAGAACATAATCACATGGAATGAAGAATAATTATGAGTGCTATAAATAGAAAGAATATAAAATGTACCTAATATCTACCAATATTATTAAAATGACATTAGTGATTCAATAAAATATTAAAAAAATAAATAAATCCCTAACTGAATAAAATATATCATCTGAACTGTAACAGAACTAGCTAAATAAATGTAATAATCAGCACAGAAATATTAATAAATTAACCTAATATTGAAAGGGCAATTAATATTAATATCAGGCAACTAACTTTATAGTGGCACATTCCACAATTTCTCACAGTGTCTATCATCTTGGCAACAATATGAGTTGCTCATGTTTATGGATTAAAAGGTTGTTATTGATTTTCAGCAAAGCATAAGTTATGTAATTATTAATAATAATTGATGTTCTAATTTTAATACTAATCTAGTTATAAGTAAACTTAAGGAAGAGATAACATAGTATGAACAATAAGCTGCATCTGCATTATGTTCATCCTCTTTGTTTTTGCAATCCTAAAGTATTTATCATAAAATAAGAAGAAAAATAAATTAAACTGAGGAAAATATTGAAATAGTAACAGTTTACTTTTATAGTAAAATCATAAAATTACAGCAAAAACTAGTTAAGTTTTTCTTTCTTCATTTCTTTCATTTTGCTGGTGTATGAAAGTGTTTGCTGTATATAATTTCATTAATAGTTCAATTTTGAACTATTAGTTCAAAAGTCATTCTTTCTGAACCAGATAAAACATGCTTTATTAAAGTATGAGGTAAAGAAGTATTATTCACTTAAAAAGTAATAATTACAACATTAAAAATGTGTCTAGTTTATTTTTACAGATATTATTTATAAAATATGTTGAATATAATTCATATGTGACAAAAACAGGCCTTGAAGATTTTCATGAAATAAATTATTCTAATTTATTAATTTGTTCATCACTTTTTAACATTTATTTGATTAAAAATAATAATAACTATATTTATTTTTTGGTTCCCAGTAATACAAAATAGAACAACTGAAATCGATTGTTTAATAATTTTTAATTGTCTATTTGTTTACATAAAAGAACATAATTTTATTAATAATAAGAATTTTGTAATCATATATTAAAAAAATGTAACCTAGTAACTGAAATGTGTTAAAAAAACTTGTCAGAATATACACCTTTAAAAAAGTACACAGATTATTTTTTAAAAAAATCAAAATTTTAAATTAACATGTTAAACTTCTTGACAAGTTTTTGTAAACCATGGAAAATGAAAATTTTCGAGTCTGAATTCAGCACAACACAGTTTAAACAAGCTAAGAAATGTGGAGAGAATGATCATGGAACCGTTATAGGCGTCTATCTTCCTGATACTAATAATGAAAGTATTCCAGAACCAACAACATTAACCAGAACCGGTACTAGATTGAATGAAAGTTTACAAGGAAAATTGCTGAATTTTTTGGAATATGCCAAACCTATTCCAAAGGTAGGAGATGTTAGAGTTTTATTTGGAGTCGACAATGATTATCCACAAATAGCTGTTGTTGGAGTAGGTGATCCTTGCCTCGGTTACAACCCGGTCGAACAGTTGGATGAAAAAAAAGAGGCCATAAGAATCGCTTCAGCAGTAGGTGTCAAGGCACTTCAACACCTAAATATAGAAAGAATAGCAGTTGAAAGTTTCGATCATGCAGAATCAGCAGCAGAAGGTGCGCATTTAGGAGCATGGTTTTATCAAGAAAACAAACAGACCTTTAAACAAAAAGAACCACCAACCATTAACTTGTTTGACTCATGTGACTTGTTAGGATGGCAAATTGGTATTGAAAAAGCAAAAGCTCAGAATATAGCCAGAAAATTAGCACAATCACCTAGTAATCATCTAACTCCTGCAGTTTTTGCTCAAAATGTAGTTGATCTTCTATCAAAAAGTGGAGTTAACGTGAAGGTAAGAGTAAAACAGTGGGCAAAACTTAGAAACATGAGTGGACTTTTGACTGTAGGTAAGGGTTCTTGTCATGATCCAATACTAATTGAACTACTATTTGAAGGTAGTGATAAAAATGTTCCCCCAATAGTTTTCGTTGGAAACGGTATGTCATTCAGCACTGGTGGTCTTTCCTTGAAAAAGCCAGAACAACTTCTGCATAATAAAGGATCTATTACTGGTGCTGCTGCTGTCGTGGCAACCATAAATGCCGCTGCATCCCTAGGACTTCCATTAAATATTAATGGGTTAATTCCTGTTGCTATAAATACTTTTGGAGCATCATGTATGAAACCAGGTGATACAATTCGTGCCATAAATGGAAAAACAATTTTAATAGAAGATACTGAGCTTGCAGAAAGTATTTTAATGCATGCAGATGCATTAGTTTATACAAAGGAGTATAATCCTAGATTTATAATCGATGTAGGATCATTTACGTACGGTATGAAACAAGCAATGGGTACTGCTGCATGCGGAGTGTTTAGTAATAATGAATCCCTTTACGAGTCAATCAGAGTAGCTAGTATACATTCTGGAGATAGAATATGGCAACTTCCTTTATGGGAATACTTTGAGGAATATGTAAGATCTGAAATATGTGATTTGAAAAGTTTAGAGAAAACTGATATTGGAGGATCACCAGGAAAAGCAGCTGCTTTCTTAAAAGAATTTGTGCCACCAGGAATCGACTGGCTTCATATTGATTCCTCTAATGTTACATGGACAACAGGAAAAACTTTTGCATACTTGAGAGAAGGTATGGCCGGTAGACCTACAAGAACGCTAATTGAATTTTTAGCACAGTTATGTTGTTTAGTATCAAAAAAATAAGAAAAAATTTTAAAATATAAAAAAAAGAATTAAATCTAATCGAACTTAAAGACTTTTCCAATGTTTTTATTTTCATAGTGTATTTTTTTTAAGGGTGTATGTAATGTAAATTTGTCTGTGTTCTGTTATTTAAAGACTAAATTACAAAAACTCACACTATTTTCTACCAAACATAAAAAAATATTTTCATCACATGTAATTTTTTTCACAGCACATAATTGAATTCAGAAATAAAAATTTAAACAAACAGAAAGTCTTTTTATTTGTTATATATAATTCAGTTAGAAAAAATTTAATAAAAATGTGTGAATGTCAGTATAAAATATGTGTGTTTAAAAGGCTTTTTTATTTTTAGATGTAATTCCAGTACACTTAAGAATCATATTTACATTAAATTGTTAGTTATTTAGTTATTAAGTAATGCTGGAAAAATTTACTCAGTAAATTCACTCATCAGCAGTAATTTTAATTGAGTACATTATATTTAAACAAAACAAAAAGTATTATAAAATTTTTTTAAGTCTTTATAATTTATTCTACAAAAGTGAAATTTAAAATCATGTTGACAGTTTTTTTACAAGAGAACAGCAGAGTTCCAATAAGTTGTAAAAGATTCAAACACAATAATTGTCGATTAAGAATCGACAACCAATGACCACATCGTTCAATGAAATGACACACTCACTGAAAACATCCAAATTTAGCATTCACAGATACAGCAACTGTAAGATTTCATGTAACAATATCACATTAAATATTGCCCTTAATAATTAGTACAATAATAATAAGTATATACATATAACACATAGTAAGATATAAAAATTATAGATTGTCAATCCCTTTAATAACATATATAATAATAATGAAAATTGTGGGTGATTATTTCATACACATAAAATGATTGGAATTTTCAAGTATATAAATGAGCTGGCCTCTGTAGTGCAAATGGTAACATCTTGGCCTTCATCCAAAGGTCCCAGGTTCAAATCCTGGTCAGCGATGGCATTTTCACACACACACTACGAATCATTCATCTGATCCTCTGAAGATATACCTAATGGTGGTTCCTGAGGTTAAAAAAAAAAGAAAGACAGAAAAAAGTATATAAATAAGGAATGAAAGGACTCTTGATTATCATTGCTAATGCATTGATTATTACTTTTTGCAACATGAAAATTACAAGTGTATTAGTACTACTGTTCCAAAATGTTACATTGCTATTTTGATAGAATCAAAGTTCGGCTAAAAAACAGTTGTCAAAATTGCATGAAACTGACAGTCAGTTGAGATTATTTAATTGATACCCAAATTGATTTTTCCTACCTTTTACCAACAAAAGAAAAAAGTTAATTTTCACTTTCTTAAACTTCCTGGTATTTATTTATTTTCACTAATTACAGTTTGCCTATTCTGTATCAAATTACATTATATGTCTTTTGTTACATTTAAATTAATTTAGATAACCTATTATTTCAAGTGGAGTAGATTCAGCTTTGTCAGTTTATACAAACATTGATATATCATCAGCAAATAATACTACATATTGGGAATACTACATATAGGAGTAAAATTAATAACAAGAATTAAGGAAAGTATTGATTTTATGGTTATTATCTTCAATTTAAATATGTTATTTAAAATTTCTTAAATATATTTTTTTCATTTTGCTTTTTCTTAAGTATTAACTAAAATTACAAAAGAGATGTATAATAACATACTTGACTGATTTAATTAATAGGGAATGGTTCACAGAATTAAAGCCTTTGAATGGTTGTAATAAAGCTCTATCCAAGGATGCAGTTATCTGAAGTATTTAATGTTTATTGATTAAACTGTTCATCTAAAGTAGGATTTGTTTCAAAAATGATTTTTTGTTCTAAGTATTTTGAAATCGAGTGTTAATTACTTTGCCTATTGATTGGTGCTACAAACGTGCAAAACCTTAATGATATATACTTAATTAATGATATTATCAGTATTTAATGTATGGTAATATTTGTGTTTTTGCTGATGTTTTTTTTATAATTTTCAAAATGTTTTGAATTTTAAAGCACCTATAATATTTTTGTTAGTTAATTTTTTTAAATGTATTTTTGGACAGTATTTCTTCTAAGTACATTAGATGTTTTAATAACACCCGTTTCCATTTGCATTTTTTCCTTTGTTTTATCTTAATTCTCTTTCTTTCAGAAAAATATTGTGTATCAAAATTTATAAATTTTTTCATACTTTTTCTCACACTTTATAATCCCTTATCTCTTTGTGAATGAGATTATCACTGATTTATGAATGTCTGATCTCTTCTTCTCCAGTCATCACCATTGTCTTTTTGAAATTAATAGATCTTATTTCATTCCCTGTCATTTCCATAGATCCAAATTTCTCTATTAAGTCCAACTAATAGACTGTACAATAATAATTATTTTATTATTATTGAAAATTGTCCCTCCTTGTGTTTACATCTAACTGCCAACCTCTTATACAT
Organism: Zanna intricata; assembly: GCA_010016005.3. NCBI lineage: Eukaryota > Metazoa > Arthropoda > Insecta > Hemiptera > Fulgoridae > Zanna > Zanna intricata. The sequence continues at coordinate 36,887 of JAAAKQ030437430.1, forward strand.
CAGATCAAAAATTTATATAACCTTGTCTTAACCAACTTGCAATACAAGATATTTTTCCATATCAGCATTTTGATCTTTCACGATTCTTCTCAGCTGCATAAGTATTTTTAATCCCTCTATGAGTTCAGATAACTTCCATCTGTCAGTGTTATTATATGGAATGTTCATAAAATGTTGAGTTGGTTTATTTTTAAATCTTTGGATCTGTGTGGAGTGATACATATATTTTTTTTTTAATTACAAAATACTAGACTTGTGGTAAATTCTAAGAAGTGTTCAGAATTTAAGTACATTAATAATTTTATAATTTACACTTAAAATGCAGCTTATCAGAAAGATAGATCTGACTTCAAAAAGCTTATTTTTTAAACAAATGAACATATAACCTTGGAGAAAATTATAAATTACATGTTTAAATATGGCCCCCTTTAGATGCATAGAATACATCTAAACAATAGTTAAATTCATCCCATAATCAAATAATTATATCTGGTTTACTGCAGTTACACAAATTTGCAGATCTTCCATAGTTGCTGAAAGAGGGAACACATAAAAAGAGTCTTTCATAAACTTCTACAAAACTCACAGACAGTGAGATCAGTCAGTCTTAGTGACCATTGGTGAAATAACAAATTAGCAGGCCCCTTATGACTGATTCATCATTTTGGAAGCTCATTGTTAAGAAATCCTTGAACTTGCTGATGCCACTGCAATGTTATTCCATCCTAAAAAATGAGTTCATCAGAATCTTCTTGTAACTACAGAAAAGGATGATAAGCAACATTTCCAGATGTGAGATTCCTGTAACACTTTTCCATATTTAAGACAAGACCATAAACCACTTCTCAGGAAATAGCGCTGAAGACATTGATTTTTGGAGAGTTTCTCTCATGCTTAACTGTTGGATGTGGCAGCTCTGATTCCCATATTCTTATATTGTGATGATTGACCTTTCCATTTAGATGAAATATGACCTTGTCAATGAATTTCAAGTGTGAAAGAAAAGTATTATCTTCTTCCTGCTCACTGAGAATGAATCAACATCTCGTTTAACACCTCTTGTAATCGAATCCTGCATGGTTTGATGCTACCTGGGCTACATGCAAAACTATGATCTGATCCTTAGATTGCCCCATGTGTTAAAATACCTTCCTCTGACACATGGGGGTCAGTCTGTGGACTCTCTTTATGCAAACATATTGTTTTTTGAAATTTTTGGTGCGAACATTGAGTGCTCTGAACATTAGGTGTACTGCTAGGTTATTGTGGATGAAAATTGAGCTGCACAGTTATCATAGGCTTACAATTGTTGAAGCAAGAACGCAAAATGCTTTCTGTTATGAGGTAGCTGTTTTGGCAGAAACTGAAAAAAGTACATCACAACAGAAGCTTCTACTAAAATCCAAATGAAACTATAGATGGTACATGGTTCTTTCATTAGCAATCAACAGCTTTTGACATCAGATGATCTTTTTGATAAACTCTGAATTTTAATCTTGTTTTATCTACTTATTTTATTCTTTACATTGTAGTATATTTTTGTATAATAGTTAATTAATTCTCATTATTTTAACAAAAATAGGTAAACAAACTTGCAATTAACATACCGTACTATAATAGGATCTAACATAATTATGTGGTTACTACCACCAAATATAATTTGTCATACTAACTAAAATAAACACAGATAAATGTAACATAACACAGTTTCTCAAGGAAAAAAATTCACCAATCAAATATCAATAAAAACATCTTTAATGATCTTTCATATTTACAGTCATTAATTATATTTATGTGTGCAAATCAAGAATTATCTACACTTTTCATTCTGAAATTTATTTACAAAAAGGTTGGTCAAGTCAACTCCCTTGTCAATGCATGTAGTCCAGTGGTCCACAAGTTTGCGTATTTCTTCCAAGAAAAAGTTTTTGATTGGTTTGTGAAAACCATGTTTTTTGTACATCTAAGTCTGTGGAAAATTGTCTACCTTGCAAAGCATCCTTGAGCAGCCCAAACAGAAGAAAGTTGCAGTGAGCAAGATCTAGGCTGTAGGGAGGGTGTTCCAGTATCTCAAAATTCAACTTGTTGATGGTTCGAACTATGTTGCAAGCCTTGTGCAGGCAGGCTTTGTCATGCAACAAAAACACTTTATTTGACAAGTAATAACTGACGGTAGTTCTGGTGGCTAAACAGATAAAGATAGTTGAATAAAATATAATTTAAATTAAGCATAATTTAAAATAAAAAATAAATAGCAAACTTAACCTACTAAGTTAACAAATACCTCACTAAAATAACATTTGTAACTGAGAGCTTTTGCGTGGCATTCATTAATTTTGAACACAATCATTTATCACTTGTTTAATAAGAATCTGCATAAGTGACGTAAAAGCAGACCTTATCAAAAAACACAGTTTCAGCAAAATAAGCATAGATTTTTAAAAATAGATTAAAAGTAAAGGAGTACTTGATAAGTAATACTTCGATCAAAAAAATTGTTTAATTACTTTAGCAGCATAAAAAAAATATAATTTACTGATGTTTTAATAAGAAGCTGCATGACTTGAGATCATTACTAACAAAAGTAAAAATGTATTCAGCAAATTCAGAAAAAATTACAAAAACACTTGCTCATAAGACTGCTGCCAAAATTACATTAAGTTCAATTTATACCTGACAGGATTTCAAGGAGAACAGTCAAAGAAGTATAATAATGAGTCATATTTAAACATGAACAACAGTTAACAGAACTATCCTAAAATATTAATATAATATTTTTTTTTTTAATATAAATTAGCAAGCCTATGTTGTATAATCATTCTAGTTTCAGAAAAATTATTATAATCCTACTTTAAATATTTCTCTCCTGAGCTCAGAGCATATTGTTTTTGATCGATTGCTTTTATGCATGTCTTCTACATGACATATGTCATACCTCTGACAGTAAAAGTTTTACTGACAATTTTTAGTAATGTCAAATTTTCTCAGTCCACTTTGTTTTTCGTCTTATGTAATGAGACCATATGCCAATGCAGATGCACATGTGCACGTATCCCATACATTCATACGTGCACTCAACAAAAATTTGACAATAGTATTTAAAAACCAAACTCTCAATACACTAAAACAAAATATTATATTCATAAACATGCTAAACTTTTTCCCAACTATAACTTTATAAAATGAACACAATATGGATTCAATACATTGATTAATTAACAAAGGCATTACCAACACTTTTACAAATTGGAGCCATTAACAACTGTGCTACTAGAAATTTTAATAAAGAATGTGTTAATAATTAGTTCTTGAAGGACTTTTGAAGAAGTATTTTGATATTACTTAAAAGTAAATCATTTGTAATTTTTAACCATTTTTGGTGTATTGCATTTCATCATGATTTTAATGAATTTTATAGAAATGAAAGAAAATCATGTATCGGTTACTAGAATTTAGAAAATGAAATATCAAGTACAATTTTAAAGTTATACAAATCATTAATATTTGTTTTGATTGTAATATTTCCTGAAGGTAGAAATTTGTTAGCTATGTGTTACTTTTATAAAATTTAATTTGATAAAAACTTTATTTACTTTGTTTTTGGGTGACTGGACAGAAACCTTTTTCATACGCAAAAAATGGTGTAAAATGTAGTCGAACAATTATCAAAATGTTTGCAATGTCATCAAGTGTACCATTAGTCGATCATTTAAATATGGCTTTGTTGATTTTTGAGATGATTTCATTGGTCATAATGGTTTTTTGCATCCTGAGCACTCATCAACTTGGAATGGTTTGTACAACCATGTTAAATTCAGCAGCCTACTTTTCTCACTTTTTATTGTCAAAAACAAAGAGAAAGAAAGAATCCTTTAATATGGAATCAAATTGTTTCAGTATGTATATCTGGGTTAAACCTATTAAAACAAAGCACTTTATAATTGCTCAAATTTCCATTTTTTATCCATTTTTCAGAAAACATCTTTACTTGTTTGGTTTACTCAATTGTCAAAAATGTGATGCTCTATCATCACAGGCAATTCAGAATTGTTAGTTTAATTGCAACTAAATACAGCTGTCTGAAATTTCGCAGCACTTCATCTAAGATATTTTACTTGATGAATATCATAGTCGTTTGCTTATACTTGTTCTACCTATGTGTCAGACCGAGAACTCCCAATGATCCTAATAAATATTCTGATTTCTGTTTTTTCGTTTTTCTTGATCTACCATTTAGTATTCTCAAACATAATGTTGTTAGCAAGTCTAACTTGGGGTGCTTGTTATTCTTGAATGTGTTTACATAATTATTATAGTGACTTGTCATTCAAGTCAGGTCAGCTACAATTATGGTTATAGCACTTTATAACTATTACAATACTACTTACACACCAGACTAACATGTGTATTTAAAAGATACCCTAACCAGTAATCTCTGCCTGCCTCGGTAGCTGAGTGGTAGTGTCCCGGCCTTTTATCCGGAGGTCCTGGGTTCGAATCCTGGTCAGGCATGGCATTTTTCACACACGCTACAATTCATCCATCTCATCCTCTGAAGATATACCTTAATGGTGGTTCCAGAGATTAAAAAAAAAAAAATGAAAAAAACCAGTAATCTCTAGCTCTCTCTGTTTCTATTCACCCAAATGAGTTAAATTACTGCTAGCTAGTTGGAAAATTAGATAAACCCTATAATTGACACATCAAATTCTCATGGCTGTTTATTAACTACACATGAATTGTTCTTTCCTAAATCTTAAATCTCAAGTTTATCTTCATTTGAGTGCTTTTTAATCATACAAAGCATCTCATTACATCAAAAAGCTATTTATATGAAATAAGATATAATTTTTATCCCAGAATTAGAAACATAATTAAAATAGTAAATAAATATCAGTAACTTATTGTCCTTTACTGCCACATTAATTTATTACGTACTGGCTAATATTTGGGAATCCCCTATGTAAATTTTATTATCAGTCTAAGTTCTACAACAAAAAAGTATTTTTTATTTTTAAGATTTTGTAAAAATAAAGTTATCGCTAGTTACACTACTACAGAATTGCAGTACATTTGTACTAATTATCATAACATTTATAGAACCATGTTGACTGCATTGACCAATAAGACAGAGCTACTGACCAGTTAAGAAGAAAATTCCACATCTATTTTTTTCCATATCAATGAGCAATGCTTTTGAATTTTATTTTATTTTATTTTTATGACCTTTGACACAATTAAACAAAACATATATTTCAAGGAAGATGATATGAATTAAATAATGGTGAAAATTTCTGAATCTTTACCAGCATTTACTTCTACATCTTTGATCAACACTGCTCATTCAGCTTATCTCTAAGTCTGGATATCAACTCCTATGATCATTTAAATCAAATGGAAATTTGTAATGTATGAAAAATGTCATGTCAAACCGGGATTCAAACTCAGACCTCTGGGTAAAAGGAGGAGGCTTATTTAAAATAACTAGTCAATTTATTTCTCTGTTTAAAAAAAGTGAAAAAATTTATCAATTTTTGCTCTGTTATAATGTAACCTTTTTATATTTTAATTTTGTTAACAATTTTTTTAAAGAAATTTAATAGTGGAATTTTTTTATCAAATTTCTTTTGCAGATGATGATAAATGTGAATCATGCCCCGCAATATTAGAAGAACTGGAAACAATTGATGATGATACTGATGATCATGGTATTCAGTTCGTTAAGTCAAAAGATTCAAAACTTGCTTCAGAAATTGGAATATTCAGTTTTCCTGCACTTGTTTATTATGAAACTGGAGTACCTATCATGTATGATGGTAAGTACTTACATATATTTTTTATACCGTATTCCATTAAATATTTGTTTAATTTTGAAATTTTATATAAACCATATATGTTAAGGTTGAAGGTAGAACACATTTATTTATTTTTTTCCTGTTTTCATTCTAAATATAGTTAGTTGAATAATAATGATTATTGTTATTGTAATATATTTAATGCATATCCACTTATTCTTTCTCTGTTACATTATATGTAAGAAAAAGGTGTAGAGTATAAAAGTACAACAATTTTTGGTTTATTGTATTTAAAATTCTTCAGAAGTGTATACTTTTTTTTATTATGGAATGCTTGAGTTCAGCTTGCTTAATTAGCTCAGCATCAAAGTAAGACAATTTAATTTGCATTATTACTTTATTAGAAAAGGTGAATATTTTTTTTTTAATGTATTTAGACAGGAAAAATGTTTTTATCTTTAATTAATGAATGTTTCATCAGATAGCAATAGTCTCAAAACTCTGAGATTATAATTTTACCAATAGGGTAATCTGTTTCAGGGGTTTTATAATTTGAATTTTTTTGCATCTGAAAACAAGCTTCCAGTATTTTGTGTAAATTTAATGTGTATTGGTGAAGTATCCCTACAAATTTAATTTTTTTCCTTTTTTATTTAAAAATGTTCTACTTTATCAGAAGACTCAGTTCTAATAACATTTCACAAGCCATATCCAATTACAAGTCAACCATTCTTGAGATAATTAAAAGAAACTGTTACAATCTAAATACAAGTAAACATTGAAATCCAGTAAAATGTAAACATTATTTTATTTTTTTATCAAGATAATAAATTCATTCTCTGTTAAAATTAGTAATTATAATTCTTAATTATGTTTTTATTTTAAAAACAGATTTTTCTGCTTTCATATTACTCCAGCTTTTTCACAAAATTTTGTAATAATTTTCATAATTTGTTTTCATAACATTAATTTTTTTTTTTTAATTTTCATAACATTATGTTGTTGATATGTTTTTTGGCTCTAATAAACAATCTGATTTTTTGCCATTTAAAAAACTTCAGAGATGGTGTACAAAAAATAATGCTGGAGTTTTAAATACTTAACTATTAAATATTAATAAATATTATATATCTAGGCAGTTTTTAAAAAGTTTCTTAATACCTCTTTAACTTTGACTTGCAGTAACGAATCATAAATAAAATGAAAGACTTACTCTTATAGTTCCTACAATTTTCAGATTTGAGAACCTTTTGTCCTGTGGCACACATCTAACCAAAAAGAGATTTCATTCCATATTTAAACCAGCCTGCCTGGAGTAATGAAAGTGACAGCTGTTTCAATCCTATCCCTCAAATCAGGTAGATCAATAGATAGCAGATACACATCTGCAAGATCCTTTACAAAACCTCAAAGAGAAAGATCACATGGAGGGTCAGATCAGGTGACCTTAAGATCATCGCAACAAAATCTATCTTCAATTATGACATTAATGAAGCTCATCATCTCTTTGCCAAATAAATTTTTATGGTCCATATTACAATTGAAGAAAGAGCCATGTATTCAACATAAACAAGAAACTCCTTTTATATATGCTTCAGTCAAAAAGAATCACCTATTAAAAGTGCCATCAGGATATGTCACAGAAAATATTTAATTTTGGGGAGTCCCTTTCGCATTATAAGACTTAATAAGGATTTTATGGCTCTCATATAACTGATATCATGTGTTTTAACTTTTCCACTAAAATGTAATGTTGATTCATAACTAAACTAAACAAAATATACATACAATCAAAGATGTCATCATCTTCAAGCTATAATATTTCAATTGCAAATTTGGCGCACGCAGTATAGTCAGTAGGGTTCAAAGCCAGTAACAGTTATAAATGGGACAGATGGGATATGTAAACATTTCCTTAAAACATTCCACAATAATGTTATGAAAATAATGAATGGGAAAGATAATAAAAAAAAAATTTTTAAATATATGATTTCATAGGTAGGAAGGTGAAAGAAGTTTCCATTATTTTTGAGGTGATATGTTTCACAAACACACGTTTATTGGCATTCAAAATTTTTTGAAAAAAGAAGTATAAGATGAATTCATCTCTCAATAAAAAGTTTCCAAAAGATAATAATTATTCATTTTAATAAAAAGTTAAATTAAAACAAAAAATATTGTTTCAATTTAAGTAAGATTAGTGCACAATTGTTGACATTCCAAATACTAAAGGAACAAATTTATTTACAGTATAACATTGGAAAATTTTTACATGAGTAGGTAAATTCTGTAGGTAATAGAAGTGGAAAAATAAGGATTGAGACTGTGCTACTAAAGAGCAATTAATCATGTCAATAAAAAAAATTGACCAGTAATATACACAAATAAATCCTTCATTCAACTCATATGAAACTTTTGTCAACTCCGACCGCAATCTATCAATATTATTTATAAAAATTGTATACTTACATTTTTCATTCTTCCTTTGAAAGAGATTTTTTTTTTTTAATGAAGTTTCTAATATTTGAATCAAGTGAAAAACATAAGATGTAAGATGATAATGTCTATGTGAGTTATATTGAGTTACAAAATAAATAGAGTTAACCTTCCTTTGAAATCTACGGTTGACATTACCAGTATTTGTTATTGTAAGTTGCTATTAGTGATCATAAATAATTAAATTTTTAATATTATCTTTCTTTAACAATCAGATCAAATGAAATAATTAATCATTTTTATTTTATAAATATATTTTACATTGGCTGAAGATTTACTAATTAAAATAACATTTTCCTAATACAACTTTTTTCAACACAGTTGACCATCATTTTGAATATATTTAAATGTTACTTTGAAATTGAAATGAATTAGGAGATTATAAAAATTTATATTGTAAAAAAAAAGCAATCATTTTAAGATTACATTTCATTAATTGATAGAAGAAAAGAAGTTTAAATATGAATGATTAATGGGAATCAAGAGGTAACCTCATAAGAAAATTAAGTAGTCATAATTTATATTATAGAGCCTTCTGTTTATAATGTAAATGAGAATGTAATTGACATCATTTCTAGTAATAAAAAGTATTCTCTAATTAAATATTCATTTGTGTATGCATGAATGTATGGGGTGAGTGTGTGTACATATATATCTCTGTGTGTGTGTGTGTGTGTGTGTGTGTGTGTGTGTGTGTGTGTGTGTGTGTGTGTGTGTGTGTGTGTGTGT
>JAAAKQ030437431.1:1898-20459 GCA_010016005.3 Zanna intricata
CCCCTCTCTACCATCTCCAAAACATGCATCAGGAAGGTCAGCCTCCTGTCAAGCCAGACTTCCAGGTACTTGACCATGGAGGTGGGCATAAGGGGCATGCTCCTTGCAATGAATGTCATCTCCTCAATTCACCTCCTACCCGTGAAGACCAAAGACTCAGTTTTATGAGCCATAACCATTACGCCCTAACTCCCTATTCAGCCTACTATCATCTGGATAGCAGCATTCACCCTGGTCTGAAGCTCCCCTACCATCCTCGCTGCCATTAAGTGGGCAAGGTTGTCTGTATATGCGACCATCAACGCACCCTTGGGCAGGTTCAACCTGAGGACTGGGTTGTAGGCCAAGTTCCACAGGTATGAACCCAGCACCATATTCCTATGCCTCTCTTCCTCACAACTACACAATTTTTTAAATTAATGTGCTGCTCCCTATTTGAAAATGATCTAATATTGTATGCATTTAAATTTACAGAATAATAACCTAATCTAGTTAAATATCCCCAAATTATATTGGAGATACACAAAAATAGTACATAAAGATAAAACAAGTTCTTGATTAATTGCACAAAATATGTTGGAAATAATGAAGAAAATAAACAAATACATTTATTTTAATTGATCTAGTAAAGTAGGATTTTGTTTTAACTTAATTTATTTTTTTACATTTTGTGTGTTTGTAATACAGTTACAGCTAAATATGTTTTCTGATTTATGAATTTTTATAGTAAGATTGCCCACAACATGGTAAGAAACATTACCATCATTATAGGTATGTTGTGAAACATATGAATAATATTAATATCTTGGTAAAATTTTGCATTTAAAAATAGTAACCAGTAAAGCTGTAGAGAGGAACATGGAGCTGATAACTCTTACTCAGAGTTTCCACATTGCAAGTGAATTTTGAATTACATATTACTTTGTAAATATTAACTTTGTTGTATATTTACTGTATACATGTAATTAAAAAAAGTTAAAAGAACAAGGGAAAACGAAAGAACAGTTACAGTTGGTGGTTTTTGTATTCCTGGAAATAGTACTTACAAATTCTTAATACTTACTGGAAAGTTTTGTTATATTTGTCAATATTGAGATTCAAATTCCTCAATTATTTATTAATATTCTATTTAAAACATATGGTAATAATGATTTGAAGTACTCTTGTCTGGATCTTGACTAAGTTAAATAATATGAAAAAGTGTTTTAATAAATATTGCATAAAGGAACCAAAGATGGGAGTGCTTCTAAAAATACTATCCAGATATTAAATTAAGATATCTCTTTAATTTATTGTTTAGATAAATTATTAAAATTAGATTACAGACAGGGGAAAATTATGATTCATGTAGAGAAAAAATGTGTGAAATAATGTATATATATATTTAAGATCATTTGATGTTAAACCATAACAATTCTTGAAATAAAAAATTTTTTTTTATGAACACAAATAATAATTTTTAATTTTATATAGATCATCAGAAATAATGAGCAATCCTTTAAAGAGTAAAAGATTAAAAAAATATGAATGTATGAGGTGTGATCAGAAAATACAGTGATTTATGTTCTAAAAAACAAAGTAAAAAGTTACCTTAAATATGAATTAATCTCCTTCAAAGTACTGTCCTTGGCTAGCAATACACTTATCCCAATGTTGAATCCACGATTGGAAGCATTTCTGGAGGGCTTCTTTTGGAATGGCTTTCAGCTGCTCTGTTGTGGCCTTCTCAATGTCAGGAATGGTCTCAAAACATTTCCCTTTTAGCACATTTTTTATTTTTGGGAAGAGCCAGAAGTCGCATGGAGCTAAATCTGGTGAGTAAGGTGAATGTGGACAGACAGGAAAACTTTTGGAGGTCAAAAACTCGCGAATCAAAAGCGACTTGTGGCGCATTGTCATGATGAAGAAGAAGCTGTTGGCCCATTTTTTAGGTCTCTTTCTTCGCACATCATTTCGAAAATGTTCCAGTATCCCCTTGTAAAATTTGGAGTATACAGTTGTTCCCCTTGGAATGAACTCTGATCGCACTATGCCCTCACAATCGTAAAAAACAATGACCATGACCTTGATGTTCGACTTTGATTGACGGGCCTTTTTAGGGCGAGGTGAGTTACTGGTTTTCCATTGAAAACTCTCAGTTTCTATCTTAGGGTCATAGCCATAGACCCAACTTTCATCCCCAGTAACAATTTTGGCCATGAAGTCACTTTTCAACTTGAAAAAACTTAATGTTAATGCGTTGTTCAAGATCCATGTTTCACGACAGACACTGCAAACACAACCTCACTATAGCAACTATAGAAGCAGATTGACAAGCTGGAACGTGTTCAAACTTGTCACTGCCTGTCTCAACACATGAGGGTATGAGACATACTAGTTGAAATAGCTGCAGCTTAAATAATTGCTGCTATAAAAATTCATTCACCGTATTTTTTTATCACACCTCGTATACTTTATTTATTTATTCTTATTCTGTTGAAGAATATGTTTTCAAGTACTTTCATATAAGTTCTTAAATAAAGAATACTAAATTTAAAAAATTTCAAGTCATTAAAATAAAAGCATAATTTATAATTTCAAATAGCAATGTTACATTGTCTAGATTATACATTCAACTGAATCAAAGTATCAATATTTAGTAAAAATAGTACTTAGTAAGATTAATTATCCCATTCTCTGCTGAAAAGAAATGTCCATAAATATTTGAACACTATGATTATGGGAAGATTATAAGGATGATATTTTATTTACATTAGCAGATAAGTGATTGATCTTATACTATCTATAAAATTCATAAAAAATACAGATAATTTAATTCTATTTTTCCAAAAATTTAAATAAAAGAGTTTAATAAGATAACTGTCAAATCAAATTTTTCTTTTTTGTATTGTTAATTTTTTATCTGCTTAAATACTTAAATAATATTTTATTTTGTATTTAATGTTACAGATTTGGAAATAGAAAGTTTGTTTTAGACTTCGAATAAGTATATAAAACACAGTTTTTGTTTGTGTTTTTATGTACTTTACCTAGTACTCCCTACCTAATATTCAACTATTAATAATCAACTAGGAGTGGGACTCCTGCCCTATTCAATCAGCAGTAGAAAAATTATTTATTTTACATAAATTTGGGTATGATAAATAAAATTTGATTTGGCAGGTAGGGTAACAAAATAAATGCAATAATTTTTTTTCAAACCTAGATTACAGATTACACTAGAGCAGTAATTCCTCTGTTGTAATTTGCAGTCATAGAATTTAATGTGATAATGTTTATCAATGAAAGAGTAACAGCAATATAACATGAATGAGCTAAGTAAAAAACAATTACATTACATAAGATTGTGCTAATAACATAGGCATAGAAGAGAATAGAATAGGCATGTGATAATTCATGGACAAGAAATGAAATTACAACGCTGTGTTATTGATAAATATGATAAAATGTGTGTATACTAATAAATAAATGGATGAACATGAAGAACAAATAGAATAATTTAATAATACAGTCGCTAAACTATGAGTACAATAAAATTTGAACTGATACGTTAGTAACACTTATTTTATTTGTGTATAATAAATAATATTAGAAGTGAAAGTCATTGTATATTATATAGGGAGACACACCCTGGTCTGGTCTGAAAGTAAGCTTTATTCGTTAGCTGTTTAACTGACAATGAGATTATGAAATCATTGCCTACATTGTTCTTGATATTGGCATTCATGTACTTAGAGTGAAATAATTTTAAATCATTTCACACCTAATATTATTTACAGTTGATTGGGTTTATATTGAAGAGTGATATACAAATTTTAGATATAAATCTAAGATTTATATTGTGAAGGTGCATATTAATTAATTATTAAAAATTGATCACTTATAAGAGATAATGTTTCCTTATTATAGTTCATTTTGTAACAGAAAAAAAGTAAGTTTCTGCAATTCTATGTTCTCTAGTTTCATAAACACTATTTAAGGATATCTATGAAAGAAAGTATACCTTTAACTGTACATGACACAATTCAATGTTATAATTTTCTGATTTTCATTCAGAAATCATGACCAAGCAACACTATTATCACAAAGCTTTTGTATCAAACCAAGGATTCTTAAAAAAGCATAAATAATTTGCATGAATGTAGAGGGGATAACAATCTTTTCTTATAAATGATCATACTGCAACAGATAAATCATAAATCAGTAACTTTTAATATCATTTAGTATTTATCATTTAACATACAAATCATTTACTTTTTATATAAACAATAATTTTCTAAAGAATATAACATTTTATAGCATCATTGGTTTTTTTTATTTTTTATCTTATGAATGTTAATTGCAATATAAGAAATGTTCTGACCATCTAAATCTACTAATCAAAGTTTATAAACAAAAGTTTTAAAAGCAAATGATTTTGAATTCTTTGAAATTAAACTATTTAAATTTATGACAGATTAAAAAAATTATCCTAATAACTTATTTAATTTAAGCCTATCTTCAAAAAGTGTAAATTTAAACTATTTTGTTTTACTTTTTAACTTTTTGAAAAAAGCCTATTTATACTTACTTTACTTTATTTAACTTACTTAATTTACTTTACTTATTTTACTTTACTTTATTCAACATTTGCTTATTTACCTTTGTTTTATTTTCATTAAAAATAAGGAATATACTAGAAATGCTTCCCAAATTAAAAACAGTCATGACCAAGAAATATAAAGGAAAGAAAACTGCCTTGTGATAGGAGTTAAAGATGAAATTTATAAAAGATACCTGTTGAACATCAGTTTTTTTGGAATGCAATAATATATCCAGGTAATTTTCTTAAATTTTCACATGAAGATACAGTATCAGTCTGAGAATTATATCAGGGTACATGTCATTAACATGCTTAACATTCAAGTAGTAAGCAATAATGACAAAAAAAAATTAAAAATCTTTGTAGTTAACTTTTTCTTAACTGCAGTAATAAGCTCACATTGAGAGTTTTTCAGCAACGTTTTTTCATAAGTGGTACTTACTTTCCCTGGTTTCACAGTTTCAAATAAAATTTAAATTAATGAAATATTTGGTTCTTATAAGGGGTAAGCGTAAGGTTTGAACCAGACATCTTTTTAACTTTTTTTTAATTTAAATATATTGATTTATTCATAATTATTAACCTCTGATTATAAAAAAATTGTACAATAAATAATAATTCAATAATATCAATAAAAAAAATTTAAAAAAAATGAAAAAATTAGAAGTTTTTAGTGAAATAAACTTTTATATACTTCTAAAAATGTGTTTATGTCATTAATAGACATACAAGGAAGTCATGTGTGTCCATATCAGATTTGGTGAAATACTCGTATCTGATTATTTAATATTAATTGAAAACTATTATTTAGAATCGTTATTTTGATTTATGCATTTGTACCAGTCTGTGTGATAATAAATATCGTTATAAAATTTAGTAACTTTTTCCTGTTTCATTTTTTTTTAATTTTGTTGATGGTTACATCATAATAATTGAAAAAAAACAAAATGTTAGGTTGGTATCACACTTACATTTATTTAAAGAGTAATAAAGGGACTTTTAATATAACCTAATATTGTTGAATTAATAATTGAATAAATATTTTGTGTTAATAAAAACTAATATTTCAGCAATCTTGTATCTGTCAGATTTATTAAAGAATTGGATGGTTGTATATTACTTTCTAATGCAATAAGTTTAAATGTATATAAGTAATTTAATAGGTGTACAAAGAAGTGATATGGTGTCCACATAAGATTTTTTATTGAAGTCTTACAAAAAAGTTATTTCAATTACAGAATAATATAATTTTTACACCAAATTTTTGTAATAAATATACGGTGTTTTTAATTTTTAATTTTTTAATTTGATGCCAAATTTATTTTTAAATTATTTGTAATTTAGGAATTATTAATTAAGGAAAATATTTTATTTGAACAAATAAATGAAGTTGTGACAAACTTTATAGTTTCCGTTTAAATTAAAAAAAAAAAACTATATTTGACTCTTGCTGATAAAAAAAATATTAATCATCAGTTCTAGATAACTGTTGCTTGTTATTAACTTAAAAAAATATAGTTTATTAGCTGTCAAGTAAAAGAACTTTTTATTGAATTTAAAAATTTAGTAATACTATTCTTTTGTTTATTAAAAAGCTGATAAATTTTATTAACATGTATCTTAACTAAAGAATGTGTTTATTTGTTGCTTTATGATATTGCCACATAAGCTTGAAGCTTGTGCATGAGATATGAAAATGGAATTTTGTAGTGTATGAAAAATCCCATTCCTGACCAGGATAATTAGTTGTATTTTAATTTTTTCTGTTTTTCTTAGCTTTTTTTTAATCTTTTTTCAAGTTTTCTTCTTTGACAGGCTTCTTTAAAACATTATTTTTCTTTGAACGATCAGCAGCAATCTTATATGTGATAAAATTATTAATATTTTAAAATTAAATTGGTTATTTTCTATCTATTATGACTGATTGAAACCGTGCTTTGAGAAAATTTCTTTTATTTGAAAGAATCACAAAACAAGAGCAAATGATATATGACTTGCATTTTAGCTTACAAATATGAATTAATTGGAAAAATACATCAAATAATTTTTTGATTTCATCAGGTGTGTAATAAAAAAACATTAAAATATAATTCAACGTTTGAAAAAATTGTTAATTGCATTCCTTAATTATTTCAATTATACCTGGAGCACTCCTATAAAATTAAGTATTAATTTCTAATATACATGATATAATTGAATATACGTGACTAAATTTTTAATGGATTTATAATTCACCAAAGAACTTGAATCTTGGGTGTATATTAAAATGAAATTTTATAGGATATGCAATTTGCCTGACTGGGATCTAAGTCTAGAACTTTTCAGGTAAAAATCTTAAGGTTTTACTACTCTATGATAGAAGTTGTCAATTTATTCTAGGTGAGTGAATTTCAGATAATATAAATGAAATTCCAAAACTTGGTTTATCCATGTCAAAAGTTTTCTTTCTTTTTTTTTTTAAATTCTCCAAAAAAAAAAATGAAACATGAAAATTTAACTGATAATAAATATAACTTGTTTGTGTAGATCTTAAATACTGTATTGAAATGATTCAATCTAATTAATGGGGTTGAGTTTACACTTAAAAAATGATTCAAAAATGAAAATTAATTTTAATAAGAAAAATAAATAGAAATAAGATATAAATTAAATTATTATCAATGTATCTCAAAAATTCATAATATGAATAAAATGATGAACCACTTAATGTTTCTTTACTTTTTACACGACTGCCCAAAAAGGCGTGTAGTGTATTTAGCACTCTATATATGTGCTACATGTTACATGTAGCCCATACATAGTGCTGCGGTGTTAGGGCTGTGTTCTGCCATAGCAGTTCAATGATTGAACCAATTTACATGTATGGCCCCACGCTGGAATCCTTGTGTTACTCTTCATCCTTGTGGGATGCTCTTGTAATATTTCTCCAAAAAATCATCAAATTTCCAAAATTTAATCAGGGTTTTTGCTAATATAATAGAAAATTACCATTGAACCATATTAAAGAGCAATGTTTGGTCAGTAATGTTGTTTTTTGGCAGTTGTGTTTTTTAATTTCTTAATATTTATTTTTTATTACTCTGTTTTTTGTTTAGCTTTTATGGATAATTGTTTAGTTATTTTTATTTATGGACAGATCAGCAAAAAATCTGTCCATATAAAAAATTCATTTGTGAAAAATGTAAAGGCAGAAAACTTCTATCTTGATAAATATAAGTGAAGAAAAGCACAATGCAAACTGCTTTGTGTGAACTAAGGCCATTTGTAATTTGGATATTTATATATTTTCAACCAAATTATTAACCTAAGTTTATTTAAGTTTGTCTATATATTCGCTTGAAGTTTTGAAAAAAAAGAGTGGTTAATTGCATTTCATGATTATCTTAATTACAAAATGACACTTCCTATAATACATAGTATTAACCTACAATACAAATTGAAATTTAAACAAGGAAATTTGAAAAAAATACTAAAATCTATTAAAAGTTACTAAAATTTATTTTGTATAAACAATATATTTCCACTTGCAAACAATTTTTTATGATGTATTATCCAAGTGCTTTCAGAGTGATTACTCTATCTTCAGGGATTATTTAAAACTATGAATTTGTATCTGTGCATATAGTGTTACATGTATGA
This sequence comes from Zanna intricata, assembly GCA_010016005.3. NCBI lineage: Eukaryota > Metazoa > Arthropoda > Insecta > Hemiptera > Fulgoridae > Zanna > Zanna intricata. The sequence goes on from JAAAKQ030437431.1 coordinate 10,120, forward strand.
TTATAATTAAAATTGTTTTTTTCATTACAGTCGGTTTTCATTAATTAAAATAAGTTATATGTTAAGTAAAATAAAAATGTCATGTCAGTAGGATGTTTACATCTGTTATGAGATATGAAATGAAGTAAAACCAGTCTATTAGGTGTTAATTGTTGTATAATTTGCTTTAATAAAATATCATTAACAAATTTGATCTGTTTGTTCATTAATCTACCATTATTGAAATATATGCACAATTTCTCCAATATGCTTAGTTTTATGATAATTGTTTGTGCATACTAAAATTTAAAAAAGTTCATTTGGGTTATAATTATGTCCATTTTCTAGAATGTGTCTAGCGAAGTTAGGTTGTTCCTTATGATTTTTAGTTTCACTTCTAACACATTCTTTAGTTCTGGTTGAAAACGAGTGATTTGTAATTCTAATGTGTATCAGACCCCAGTTTTCACAACTAAGACTATATACTCCTTATTTTTCTCAATTGTGTTTGTTATGATATTTTATAAAAGGATCCTTGTTATTTATATATTTCATTATTTTTTTTTGTTTGTTGTATATGCTGTTTTTAACTTAAATGCTTTAATTATTTTATTAAATTTATTATAATTTATGTTGTATTCAACTTTGGCGTATTCATTTATTTTGTTATTATTTATTAGTTTTATTTAGTTCTTTATGTATATTTTATTTTGGTGTATAATTTATTTATTATATCTATTATTTAGGGCGATACGTTTAATGTTATTTTTATTTATTTCTTTATTTAATTTTATATTACTCTTTTTTAATTATTTTATTGTTTTGTATACTAATGAGTTGAAAGTTGCCATTTTTTTATTCCAAGAATGAAAAGAGTTGAAGTGTACTTCATCTTTACTTACTGTACTTCACTTTGGTGTCTAGTTTTGTTGGCATATCGATTCTATTATTAATAAAATGATTGTTGAACTTTATGTCTAAATAGTTAATTCTATTATTATTTTCTCTTATTTAAAGTGAATTTAATATTATTATTTAAAGAATTAATTTCTTCAATTATTATGTTTTCTTCATTATCAATTTGTTGATTATATATTATTAAAATATCGTACGCATACCTTTTATATAAAATAATATGTTTATTGATTACATTGGGTAGAAGTGTATTTTCTGACTCAATCATAATTATATTAACTAACATAGCAGAGATTGGAGATCCCATACTTAGAACCTTTTCTTGTTTATAATATTTATTATTAAATTTAAAATAGTTATATTTAATACATAATTCTAGAAAGTTTATTATGTCATGTATTATATTATCTATTTTTAATTTATATAGAGTATTATTAACATGGCATTTTATTTTACTTAACGTATAACTTATTTAATTAATGACAACTGATTGTTATGAAAATTAATTTCATTTTAGTTTAATCATATACATATAAGATTATATGCACAGATACAAATTCATAGTTTTAAGTTTTAATAATCCCTGAAGATGGAGTAATGACTCTGAAAGCATAATAATAAAGCATCATAAAAAAATTGTTGGTAAGTGGAAATATATTGTTTACGTATACAAATTATATCAATACTAGCGGTGCCATGTTGAAAAAATTAAATCTAAACTATAAAAATGTATTTTATTTATCTATTCATTAATACATAATAAAGACATATTGACACCCAATTATGTTGTTTATTTTTTATAATGGATGAAAAATAAATTTTATGATGCGTGTAAAATGTCAGCCCTCTCTTTTTATGTTTATTATTTACAGATAATTTCAATTTTTGTTAAAAAAATTTTTCTACTCCGTTACCTTCAATAGAAATATTGGATAGACTTCAACTATAAAATAAAAATAAGAGCTGTACTTCAACTGCTTTACTTGCATCACAGCTCAGCGCTCACTGCTCTAGTGGTTAGGTCAAAAAGAAAAATTGTCGCCCCTTAAGAATATATATACTTTGTATATATATTTAAAAAAAACAATAAAGGTACATATTCTTTTATTTGTTATAAAAATAAAATCATTTTGTTTAAATTTTAATCAAATCATATATTTAGAAAGAAATATATAACATTGATTATCTGCTTTGTCACCATTCTCTGCTTTTTCACGCTTACAGCTAAAATGCACCCCCAGGACGGGTTGCCCATCCCTAGAGTGAGGGCTGCACAGCTAGACAGACTGGAACAGATCTTATAAATCAGCTATATGCAAATCAGCCCACTGGGTTGGTCTAGTGGTTAATGCGGCATCGCAAATCAGCTGATTTTGAAGTCAAGAGTTCTAAGGTTCAAATCCTAATAAAAAGGTAGTTATTTTTGTACAGATTTGAATACTAGATTGTGGATACTGATGTTCTTTAGGTGATTGAGTTTCAATTAACTACACTTCTCAGGAGGGATCAACCCTGAGATTGTACAAGACAATACTTCATGCACATTCATAGATATCATCCTCATTCATCCTCTGAAGTAATACCTTACGGTAGTTCCGGAGGCTAAAATAGAAAAAGAGAGCTATATGCAAATCGGTTATATGTATGTATATAAAAATTTAAACATAAGGAGTCAGTTCAACTTTGGTGAATTATGTATTAATCAGTACAGTAACAAGTAATATCAAAGATCTTAATATGTTTTCATCACTCTGTTACAAATTCATTGCCTTAAAATATATGACGTAAGAATAACATCCCAAAGTGAACAAAGTCAAATTCTCTGCAACAGTAAATGAAGCAACACTAAATTCTGCAGTATTGAAGAATTAGAAAATCATCAATAATACAATTCTACAAATTCTAAAAAATTAATAGAATTAACTATAAAAAAAAATCAAGGGTATTACCACAAGAAGAAAAGAAGAAAAACAAGGGTAAGATGAATTCCTTTTACAGTTACATTCATGAAATTTTCTATTTTAGACTACTGAAATATAAAATAGTTCATTGTATTTTTATTCATTCATTTATAGCTAAAACTACTTTAATTTCTACTTTCCCTTACTATTGATTATATAAAAAAGTTTCAGCATTTTTCAAGATTGATTATCTAGCCCTTTTTTATTTCCTTGAACCTTGAACAAAGTTAAGGACCCATTAAGAGCTTTTCAACGATGTGTTGCTATATAAGTATGTACTTATTTTCATTGGTTCCAGAGTAAGAATCAAATAAAATTTTAATTAATGAAATATTTGGTTCTTACAAGGGATGGCACATCGGTTTGAATCAGACTTCATCTCTTTTTTTTTAACATTTTTTTTTTTTTAATTTAAATATATTGGACTTACTAATAATTATTAACCAAAAATTGTAAAACATTTTTTATTATAAATAATAATTCAATAACAAAAAGAAAGAAAAAAGATCAGAAGTTAGTAGTGAAATAAAATTAATTAAATTAGTGAAATAAATAAAATTTTATGTACTTTTAAAAATGTATATATGTAATTTAATAGACATGTAATCGTCGGATTGTTGCTCTCGGATAGATGTAATATTGCTGATAGCATGGGTAAAAATTACAATAATATTTCTCATAAAGGAAAATTTATGGTATTTTATAAGAGATAAGTTCTTGTGGGATCACGGCCGTACGCAAGGGGAGTTTACCGGGTTTGATCCCCCCCCAACTTGAAGGTTTAAGTACTTATTAATATTAGGCCTATATAAAACATTAATTTTGTAAGAAATACTTACTAGCTGTACTCTCAGTATCCACATGTACAAATGAACGATGCTTCTCAACAATACGCCGCTTAAAAAATAACTTTTATTCTACTGGAGATACACGTTTCAATGGCATTCTTCAACATACATGGAAACTACACTCCCACTGCGGAAGATGTGTTAAATGAACTAATGAAAAAGAAACATCGTTTGGGCATTGTAATATAAATGCAGAAATTTCCGAATGTAGTTAACATAATACACGTAGACTATGCACATTATAAATATTATATTAATTTAACTACCAGTATACGCTTTTTAAACAATAATTTTTGAAAACAGTAATACACTATAGTAGAGTACTGATTTGAATCTTTGAGACAAATGCATTCAGTTCCTTTTTCAAATTCCTTCATAGAATGCGTATTCATCAGTGCCAGTTCCATTTTTCAACCTCGGTGAGTTCCATATTGACATGTGTTTAATTAAATTTATTTCATTATATTTGATTGCTTCCCTGGTTTTTTTTTATGTTAAGTAAAGCATCTTACTTATCGTATAAAAATAACCGTTGACTAAAATATATAACTGTTGTGTAGCTTAAGTGTAATAATGGCATGTAGCACTGGCACAAGCATTTTTATTATACAAAATGAAAGAGATGTTAAAAGTTAAAAAATTGTAGCCTAAGGCTGTGAAAAAATAAGACGTTATAGAAGATTTTATTAGTGTATTTATGAATGTGTTATGTTCGAACATTGTAAAATAAGTATATTGTAATATGATATAATAATGATAATAAAATAACACAAAATTTAAAATAACGATGTCAATTGTAAACAATTTTAATAATGATCCTCCCCCCCCCCCATTAACAAAAATCTGAGTACGCCATTGCGTGGAATGATCAAAACGATTTCCTTTATAACAAAATCACATCGTACAGTTTTGCTTCGAAGCGCCTTAATAATACGTCAAGTGTCAAGCTTGTTTTTCATTTTTAAATTATGCTTTTGTATGTACTAGTCAAATATACATGTCATCTCTCGGGGCACCCTCAAATAATACAAAATAAAAGTAACAGTACAAAAGTAAAAAAATGCAAAAATGGATCGTCAGATTCATTATCTAGTGTCTTAAATATAAATCGTGTAAATCTATATTAAAAAAAATTACATATGTTAACTTATCCTTGTATTTGCTTTTATGAATGTGAAATCTTCGTTAAAATGAATAGTTACATATTCTTAAAAAATCGGATGTGGATAACATATGACTTCCTTATACGCGTATTAAATTATACATACAAATTTTTTTAAATGAAAAGTACATAAAATTTTATTTCATTAATAACTTCTGATATTTTTTACATTTTTAAAAATTTTTATTTATCGTAAACAATTTTTTATTAACCCTTGATAACTGCTAATAATTATTAATAAATCAATATATTTAAGTAAAAAAAGAAAAAGAAAATCCCTCAATGTGGGCTTATTGCTGTAGTTAAGAAAAAATCCAAAATCCACAAAAATCTGGATTTTGGGCTTTTTTGGACACTGGACATTGGATTGCAATGAAAAAGGGGAGGGGGTGCACAAATAGATGTTACAACAGTTCTAAATCCAAAATTTGAAAATTCTACGGCTAATTGTTTTTGAGTTATGAGAGATACGTACGTATGTACAGACGTCACGCCGAAACTAGTCAAAACGGATTCAGAGATGTTTAAAATGAATATTTCCGTTGAAATCTGAAAACCGAAATACTTCGCGATTACAATGCAAGGAAGTAAAAATAGCAATTTTTACCACCTTTACCAAAGCAGACAACAGAACTTCTTTGGTATAACTGAACACGATATTTCGACTTAAGAGAAACATCCTTATTGTGTTGTCGTTGTCATTTTTAATAAATTATCGAACCGTTTTAAAAATATTCCAACGGCAACACGGTCAGACTTGTGGCGATAAGTCGTGGAGTGACCCAGCCAACGGGCAAAGGATCTCTTGCCCCCATTGGCACGTGGAGGACTTGCGGGAGAGACTGGACGGTCCGAGGGACACGTTATGGGAGACAATGTAAGCGACAACCCAAAGCCTCTGGATACAGAGGCAAGTCAGTTACTGGAGTCTCTTCGCATGCAGAACAGGAAGAGAGAGTACAGATATGTGATGTACTTGTTAAGGCGCCAGCCTGGGAAAGCTACCTTGCACGCCGACCGACAGTGCTGGCAGTGTCGTTTTTGACAGTGACGATTCTACTGGTGCTCGGAATGATTTTTCTGAGAGGATGGGGCCTGCTTGCCCCTCTTAACGAATCAAGATGTTTAGGATGAGGGTGACTGCTGGGCAGGTACTTGATATGAGAAGGGAACCAGTCGGGAAAGTGAAAAGAGAAAACGTACGCTGAGTGATGAGAAGGAAGCTGAGAATGGGGTTGAACTAGTCACGGTGGTCGAATGCTTAGAAAGAGTTAGTGAGCACTTTGGTAAGGCGGTTGAAAAACATACAAAATGGGAGATAAACGCATCCAGATAGCGATGTCAGTGTTGGTCAATAATTTTCTTGGCACGAGGCGGTACTGACAAGCTGGGCACTATTGGAGCAGATACTGGAATCGACCTCACGGGCTGATGGGCTGGCGCCACGGACGGCCTGCGGTGTTTGCGGACCCAATGCTCATTCACGAGTTGACAAGGCTACACAGACCGTCAGGCGAGTGAATGGTGATGAAATAATAAGAAAGTATATGAGGGATCACTCATGAGGAGATTTATGTACTGGTTATCACTCATCGAATGAAAGGAGGGTTCTGAAAGAGAAGGAAGATGGATGGTTCCTTTGCCGATAAAGGAGGTAAAGGAGAGAGTAATGTCATTCTGGTTCATGATTTGCATGCTGACATGGTTGGTTTTAAGGACAAGCTCTACAGGTGGGCTCTTGACGTTAGGAAGCTAGCTGAACAAAGTAAGTTATGGAATGGATAACTTCTGATAGATGATCATGGAACCAGAAACTCTTTTAACGAAGAAACAATTGAAGTCACCGTCACAATAGTTATAGATTCTTCCATGGACATTAATTCTTCTTATATGGTTGAGCTTATGAATGCACCTGAATATGTTTAAAATTATACCTCTTCGTTGGATCATCATCTGATTAATCTTCTCCTTCAGCGCCTCTGCACCCTTCGCTTTCACTCGTATGCGTACTTCATTATTGCTACCTTTCCTAAAAGACAGTATCCTCAGCAACATCTTTGTTCACCCCATCCTTGACGTCCTTGCAAGAGTTCGGCAAAGCTCCGCCCCTCTGCCTTACCCGACACCGAGCGTGTTGGCTCATCAAACACACATTCAAATAATCTCACGTCACATCAAGCTCACATTCAAATAATCTCCTCAAAACTGCACTCGTTTGCCGCCAGCTACATTAATATCATTAATATATTCATACGAATGAAAGCGAAGGGTGCAGAGGCGCTGAAGGAGAAAATTAATCAGATGATCAAAGATGTTGGAAAGCGGCCGCACCAAGTTTTTTTTCTATATAAAGGAACTGGAGAAGGGAAGTACCTCTGACGATGTCGCTGCGGCGGTAGCGGCATGTGAAGGCTGGACCACGGGAGAGTAACGGGTAACCTCCTTGCGGCCGGCGTAAGAGGACACTCAGAATGCAACCTTGTTGGTTCCAGGGACAGTGGCTCGCAAGTCGGCTTCACTGAGAAAGATCCGAATTGGCTGCGTGATTGTCGGGTAATTAGATTGGTAATTACATTGGTAATTAAATTAATTGGAAATTAATTACCTAATTGGAATTAGGTAATTAAATTGGCTAGCCGAATTGGGTAATTGTAGGGTGATTAAATCATCTGTGTTTAAGCGAGAAGTTGAATTACAGTTCTATATATATGCGGTGAAGATGGCCATTTAGCGATAAGGTGCAAGGGCGTACCAAACTGTGCTTTCGATGTCACGGAGAGGACCACTAGTGAGGAGAGTGTCTTCAACGGGACAGAAGCAAGGAAGACGATGCTGACTCACGAGTTAGATGAAGTGGTGGCGGAAACAGAGGAGAATGCTCGTCGCACTGATGGGTCAGCTGCACTTCAAAGCAATCCGAAGTAGTGGGGTGCTGAGTGTCTATCGGAAGGTGGCCTCTAAATTGGCGGCAGATATTATTGCAGTCAGCTGAACATGTCGCATTTTTAATCGGTAGGTGGAGGAGTCTAAGGGCTCTGTCGATGGCTAGAGATAATGCACAAGGTGATAAATGTTGAAATGCTGTCCCGCTCGAAGAACGTTGGGTCAGAATTTCCGAGGCGGTGACAGTCATGCTCCAACCCAAAGCGGAAAAGTAGAGGATCAGACAGGCTGGGAGTTTTCCGGCTGCTCGACGAATACCGGTCATTGGGCCGACACAAATAGCTAGCGAGGGTTGGTGATGGACGGCCAGCCACTGGAGGGTGGGCCGTGGGGACTCCTCAGAATCGTCATCTGTCTTTCGCCCCTTGGAGACGTCGTCGGCTACCGTTTTGAGTCGGGGCTGGGTGTGCCCGGGCGGTTGTGCGGGGGCTGTGAATATGCCAGTCCGTCCGGCTACTGTGCGATTAGAGTGGGAGGTTTTTTTAGCGGATGTTAGCCTCGTACTGCCGTCAGAGTGGTCTGGCGGCTGGTAGAGCTTTTCCCTCCTTCTGCGGAAAAAAAATGTATTTGGGAATTTATTAGTAAAAAAAATTAATTAAAAATTATTACTAAATTTTTTTAACGTTAACTAAAGATACCTGAAAAAATTCGACTTCACTTTGTTTCATCTTTGTATCGTTCACCTCTGTGTATTTCATTTATCATTGAGTTTCTAAGTATAATTGAATTGCGGCTGGAGGCTGTGTTATTTCAATAAACTTCATATTAGCTACAAAATAAAGGCCTTATTCTGACCGCACAATCATTATTTAATGATTACGATTGTAGTTATGTTAAAATTATTGACGACGGATCTATTTCTTACTTTTCTAATTTATCTAACACAGCTTCATCAGGCCTATTATCGTATTTAAAAAGAAGAAGAAAAAATTATAGCTTAGTTTGGTAAATAAATTTTGTTAAGTAATTATTATTATAAAGTTTTTTTAATCAAAATTTCGTAATCGTATTTTTTATCGGTTTAAGTGCACGATAACGAAATATAACTTATTACACAAATTTTTATTTACGAAAATATTTTTAAAATGATTTTTTTCGTGGAATTAAACCGACTACGTATTACAAAATAAATTGTACGGTGAATATGATATCAGTCTAAATTGAAATAATACACCAAGTTTTAACATTTTTTGGAAGTTTAAGTAATAATGCAGTCGTAACATTTATTTCTTTAACGTATGACCCTGGATAAACCAAAATAGAAAATATGAAACGGATAATTTGACAGTTGTAAAATAAAAATAGGTATATTCTTATAAAATAAATGAGGAAGGAGGGGAAATAAATACGTCGTACAACGTATTAAATTGATTTATGCTCAATTTTCAATTGAATGTGTTACTCAATTGAAAAAAAAAAACGATTCGACTGCATACATGTTGTGAACGTGCTTTTAAATATGTTTGTGTATGTATGAACTTGATATGGGTTTAAACAAGTGAATTGTGTAATATTGTTCTATATATCTATATTATGTACACAAAACACCGAGTGAGAATATTTATAGTTCTATTGTCAGCTGGCAATCAGGTATCGTACTAACTCAAAGCGGGTTGCAATAAGAAAATGATGCAAGAAAATTTCATTCGGAACCTATTATTAAAAAAAAAATAATAATAATAATAATAATAATAAATACTATTACTACAAATAATAAAAAAATAACCATAAAAGAATTAAAATTCAAATTTTTAATCCGAATAGTTTGCTCGGGTAAAATTAATATTACGGTTAACTTTAGTAAGTAAAAAGACTTGTCACAAGAAAGATGTAATTTAAAATACAATTTATTTAGCTGTTTCAATATCGATATAATGTTTTAAATTCTCCCTCAGGAAGTCTCCGTCTACGTGCAATATTAAAAAAAAAAAATTATGTGGACGTCACATAACTTCCTTTTACAAAAATCCAAAAATAATACGATTGTAAATTATAATTTTCAATTAATATTAAATAATCATATGTTTCAACAATTCTATTACATATACACATATATTGTAATGCCTATTAAATCTTTACAATACGCATTTTTAAAAGGACATAAAATTTTATTCCATTAATAACTTATGATTTTTTCCAGATTTTTTTTGTTTATTGTTATTATTGAATTATTATTTATTGTAATTTTTTTTTTACAATCACCGATTAATAATTATTAATAAATCAAAATATTTAAATTAAAAAAAAAAAAAATTATTAAAAAGAAAAGTTAAAAGAAAGAAAAAAGGAAATGAAGTCAGATTCGAACCGATCTGGCTTCCCTTGTAAGATCAAAATATTTCATTAATTAAAATTTAATTTAATTAATTTATTTATTTTTTTGTTTAACCTCCGGAACCAGCGTTAGGTATAGCGTGTAAGGTATGAATTGTAGCGTGTGTGAAAAATGCCATGCCTTCCGGGATTCGAACCCGGGGACCTCCGGATGTAAGACCGAGACGCTACCACTCGAGCCAAATAAAAATTTTATTT
>JAAAKQ030437542.1:0-24594 GCA_010016005.3 Zanna intricata
TAGTAATTCTAGCAGAGAATAAAAAAGATTTAGGAGAAACTTTGAATGGCATGGATGAAGTCCTACGCAACAACTACGACATGAAAATAAACAAGAACAAAACATAAATAATGAAATGTGATAAAAATGATGTAGATGGACCACTGAATATAAAAATAGGAAGAGAAAAGATTATAGAATTAGAAGAATTTTGTTATTTGTGAAGTAGAATTACGAATGATGGACTAAACAGGAGCGATATTCAATTTTTTGGTCAAATAACAATTTAAACGATCAAGTTTCTCTGTTATATAAAGCCTAAAAATTTTACTGGGTAACTGAAATTCAAAAAAAAATTTTTTGTGAGCCATAATTTGATAAAATGTTTTTCAGACAGAAGTTTTTGCACGGTTCCTGCAATCAAAAAAATTCAGGAAAAGTCAGGAAAAATTGCAACATTTTTTTTTAGAAAATTGTATTTGTGTTACCAAATTAAGATTATGTTAATAAAGTATTTCTTAAATAATGCCAAAATATATTCAATATATTTTCTCAGCATCGGGAAGTGGCGATCCCATCACCAAGCACATTGCAACTACATGCATCAAGCAGCCATTAACATGTCCTGTTCTTACTCCGATTCCCTAAGTATTCTTTTATATTAAAGGGAATATTTCAAATTGCAGTTAATTTTTTCACTGCTGATATTTTAAACAAAAAGGTATATTGAAAAATTTAACTTTTCTTAATTGTTTTCTTGGAATTACACTTTTGACACACTATGATAATCTCTAACCGTCAGGAATTTTTTTTTATTTTAGGAAATTAATTGCTTTTAAATCGCATTTAAAAAGATGTTAAATGACCAGCAGTTAGATATAAACTTGCACTCAGAATTCAGTCGATTGAGAAAAGATAGAGGTGTGTATCATGCGTTTTGTGATGTATGAAAAAAAAAGTTTGTAAAAGTATGTAAAAAAAGAAGACTGACAGTATGGTCAAAAGGCCAGGACTTCACACAGTAAAGGAAAGCAGTATAATGGAATAATTAAGATAAGGCTGATAATATAATTATCAGCCTTCACTGAAAAATTATTTATCTCCCTTCAACTCAGCAGACTAAAACTTTGATCAACAGTTATGAGAACAGTGGTTGTGTTACATCTGTGTGTACTTTACCTGAATCTGGTCAGAGTATTTCAGCAGCAAATGATTCATTTGAATTCTTGACTTCATTTATGCAAACTGACCACATATTTTTTTTTTTGTTATAAAGACATTGTTTCTAAGTTGGGAGTTTGTGTGTTTTCAATTTTGTAACAAATAAGTTATCCTTTAGTTCTTATGAAGATATTGATGGAGCTTTTTAAAAAAATATGTTTCCTGATAGTTGTACAGCATTAAAATTCCAGCTTGAAGCTACTAAATTCTCTTGTCATTAATCATGGCTTTGCACCATCCTTTGATGGCATCTGCGAAATATGTTAGAATAATAATGGCAAAATCTTTTTCAAGTAAATGTTAATATTTGTTTTCTGTACAAAATAAGGTGTTTCTGTTCTAGTTTTCTTATCTGTATTATTTTTAGTAACAATGATATTAATTTTCCCTTAAGTTGTGATTATATGTATATTCTTTGTCAAATTGAAATCTGTGTTTCTTAGCATTTTAAATATTGATTTTTGTTTAATCTGCAAAATAATATAGGCTAGTTTTTATGAAAGTCTTAGCAGTCTTAGGTGTGAGCCAATCATTTTAAAAATTTGCTTTAGTTTATTTGTAATTAGTTGTTATTTCTTATCTGTGTTGCTTCCAGTTACCATATGTTCATTTTTGTGCAAGAAAAACTTATTACAAGTTGTTATTTTTACTTTGCAATGAAACTTTGTTTTTTTTTGTGTAATAGTTAATGATACACATTTTTTAAAACTACTGAAAATTACTGGTATTATTTATTCTGATGTGACTAGAACTACAGTTTTAATTCAAATATGTATTAAAGAGACAAAACAGAAATGCGTTGTGATGGGTTATACTAACATGATTCTTCTTTTGAATTTAGTGTGCATCTGAACATAACTCTTATAAAAAAGCCAGAAAAGGTAAAAACAATTATCTTCAAGAACAGAATTTGCAATACAACAAGAAAGAAACTGTATTACTGTTTGAAAAGATGTGAAAGCATATTTCTAGCTGTTAAAAAAAAAGTCTAATTTATCTATGTTCACTTCCCTTATGCGTATGTATTTATCAGCAAATATAACAAAAAGTAATATGCTTTATAAAATGATTAATAATTGTATAATTATGAATAATTAAAATAAATTATGATTTATTTTAATTTCAGTTGTTTGACAGAGCATTGCAGCAGTATGATAAGCTGAGAAAACGAGAGGCTTTTTTGGAACAGTTCCGTAAAGAACGAATGTTTAGAGATAGTTTAGAGGAGCTTGATGACTCAAGAGAAGTTGTACAGGAACTTGTTGATGAATATCATGCTGCTACACGCCCAGATTATCTCACTTGGAATCCCTCTCCTGTAAGAAATAAAATAAATTTTTTTTATTCTGATTGGGTATGTTAGAGCACCTACCATCATTGCCACAAAAGTTAGAGCTTTTGTACGTTGTTGATTGAATCATGTAATGTTTTTTTTTTTTAATTTTTAAACATAATATGGATAAATTGTTTTATAGTTCTATATCGGTTTTATTTGAAAAGTTATTCTTTCTACAATAAGTTAGCTTAGCAGTATGCCTGTAGTTATTATGTACTATATACATACTATTATATATGTACTATTTAGTTGACTAAGATTTATTTTATCTGTGTTTAAAAAAAAAAACAAGCTTAATTAATAATTGAAAATGTATTGCACTAAATATAATATAATTATGTATTAATTTATATAGATTGTGTGGATAAGCAGAAAGTAACATCCAGCATGTGGCAAGTATTCAAAACAAAATGAGACCATTAATTGCATTTTCAATTAACAGCTTTTATTTTTAATTTATTTTAAGAGCATATTAAAATTTACTGATCTTATAAAAAATAAGATTTACTTTTATACATGTATTTTTTTGTCAGTAAGATTTTTTTTTAAATTTAGCCACTGAAAAGTTATTAGATTTTGAAGTACATAAGTTCTTTGACTACATTTGCAGAAAAGTTATTAAATTTTGAAGCATATAAGTTCCTGGACTATTCTTGTAGATAGTTTACATTGTAACAGCACTGTACAGGATATTAGAGGTCATTACCCCCAAGCCTACTGCATCGTAGGCATGCTTTATTATATTGTACGCAGTCTAGATTTGTAATTTTATAATCTTGTGTTATAACTTGTCTTGATGGCCAGTAAGTTTGAGTGATGGTCAGTAAATTTGAATGTTACATAATATTCTGTGCGAAATATGGGGGATTGACTTCTAAGATATTTGTACAGCTTTGTGAGGTTGTTTATGAAGATTCATTAGGTTGAACACAGCTTTCTGAATTGAATATTATATATTGCTTATTTATTTATTATGTATTTACCAATTTATATATTATATAATCAAGGCTGGTAGAATGTCACTTGAAGTTGATTGTTGTTCTGAGTGACCTTCCACCAGGCAATTGCCAGAAAAATGGATGAAATTGGGAACTTATCTATGAGGATCTTTGCCAAACAATCTACAAATTGATCTGCCAAGAAATTTAAACTGAAAATTTGAACTAGTCTCTTATTGTTGTAAGATTTCATCTTTACTTCTTGTCACTTGATCAAAAGCAGTGGTGTATTGATGTTTTGCGAGGTTCATGAAATGGCTAACGATCTTACTTTCATCTATAGACTTGTAACCATAGATAAAGATTGGGTTTACTGGTATGATCTGATGGGAACACAACAGTCATAGTGAAAGACACTGCTGTTGCCAAGACTGAAGAAGCTGCCATAGGTCAGATCAACAAAAAGCATGCTCATTATGTTATTTGACACCAAAGGCATTTTTCACTAAGATTTTTTTCCTGTTGGTATTGCAGTGAATTGTGATAGTGTGTTTTGTGGCACTAGAGTCAAAGAACAAAATTATGAGAATGACAATGCACCCATGCACACCTAACCAAATCATGAGTTTTTTAAATGAACAACATGCTAGTCATGACACACCCTTTATTTCCCAGACTAAAATTAAAGACCATTGCTTTGCCCCTGGGGAAGAAACAGAATTGTAGACAGTGCGGGATGACCTTGAAAACATGTTCCTACTAGCGGTTTAAATCAATTAATTGCTTCACTTTCATTTCATTATTTTCAATTCTTTGCACTGCAATCATTGTTTTAAATGGCAAAAAAGAAAATAATTGCTGAATGCAAGATTGGTACTCTATGATGGATATTAGAAGATTTTCTAGTGAAGTCTGTGTAATTCTTGGGTTTTTAATGTAGTGTTTGTTCAAATGTACAGAAAGAAAATCCTATTGTAATAACTTTCCATGTCTTTACCTTCAGATATAACATATAATAATATTGTATTATAAGGTAATATTTGTATATTACCTTCAGATATAACATTCAATCTACAAACATCACAAATCTCTTCTTGGATTTCCACAGCAGTTTTGTTTTTTGCCATTAAGAAATGAATTACTTTTTAACCATCATATTTAGTGGTACTTTTTTAATTAGTTTTTGTTCACAGTTAATGTGAATATAACTTGAATATTGTTCCTAACATGACAATAAGATAAATAAATAAAAATTTACAATGAGATAAAAATGCTACACAGGCACTTTCTGTTTCCAAAGTATAAATTTGCAAAGTTGAAATGGCCCGTACTTAAAAATTATGCCTCTACATAGGTTTTTACAGCTTATTTAATAGTTATGCTGATTAAAATTCTATTAGAACTTCCGTTCATAAATGGAACTTTATGTTTATTATGAACTTTCGTTCATAACACACTATATGTACATACTTTCTAGATCACTTGCTTTTTTCCTTTTATTTTCCTCTTTCTACAACTCTTATGGCTTTTCTTTTCATTTATGTCAATATTTAATTTTCACTTTGAATTTTAATTTACAAGACTCATTCTTTATAAAATATTAAGCTGTTTTTGATCAATCAAATATCCTCATAGCTATACATTAATTTATACTACCTGTCACTAGGCTTAGTTTAAAAACATTTAATAGGTGCAAGTGCAAAAAGTATATGAAAAGTATATTTATTCAGTTTTGAACGAATGATATATTTTATGACTAAGTATTTGAATCAGATATATTAATGCATTTTCAATATAATGCATAACATATGCAATTGTATAAGACATAAACTTATTCATATTCAGATACAGTTAGTTTTGGACTGAATTAATGCAGGTATTTCAAGCTGGAAAGTAATACAGTAACTTATAGATAGAAATTTACAAGTTATTTGCAGTGACTTGAAAATGCAATAAATTGTTGATAGTCATAATTAACATATAATTATCAATTAGTCCATTGACATTGATAGTTGTTTGAGAATACTTTACTAGGTGAAATAGGTAGTGTGAAAAAGCAGTACATCTGTTTAAAACCATGACCGGATACTATTTTTGGCATACCTGCTACATGCTTAATGTAAAGTGAATTTGCTAATTACGAGAGTGAAAAGGTAATATGGTTTGGAATGAGTAAAGTTGATACTAGTTTTCTTCAGCTGAATTGCTTAAAAAACTATTTTTCATTAATTGATTACGCTATGTTAATTTATTTTATTGCAGAGGACACACGGGGGAGATGATGCTTCTGTTGGGCAAGACGAATCCTAGGAATTGGCTTAAAGAAGTTCCAATAATGTTGTTAGGTCCTTCCTATTTTTTAAAAAATGTAATTCTGTTACTAGTATTTTAAAAATATTGTTGTGAGATTTATTTGTTACTGTAAAGATTTATTTATTCTGTTACTACATGTAATAAATTACTAATTGTAATCTATATAACTTCATTTAAGCAAATTTATAAGTATATAAAAAAAACATGTCTCTCATCTTAGAATACAATGTAATTAAAAAAAAAAATTAGTGTATTAGATGTTTATAAAGTTGTGAAGTGAAAAATTAAACTTGCTTTAGTGACTTTTATGTACATATGATTATATAAGGTCATTTGTTAAAAATATTTACATTAATGTGCATTTGATGTGCTTATGTTTGATGTCTTTGTAGTCTTGTCATTAATTACAAATTGCTTTCATTCACATCACTTTAGAGAATCTGTTCTATGTAAGAGTATTAAAATTATGCGATGCATTGATTAATCATGCTTATATTTCTTGGATTGTGATTTTTTCTGTGTATTGGTTTATCAGTGATCTTCACCATTATTAAAGATTAATAGATTGTTTTGTTATGTAGAATATAACTGTGTTTCTGTGACATTATGGTTTCTTGTATTGGCCTATAAATTTTAGACTCAAGAAACTATAAGTTTTAATTACAATGATTAACTATAATTTATTACAATGATTAAGATAAAATATAATCCAACATTACTCTGAAATCAATATTCAATCTTTATTACTTTGAAACCGATGATTCAATATATAAAAACTGTTCAGCCTTAAGATTTAATTTTTAAACAGACTGCTGTGGATTTGAATATTACCGGTGTTATTTGGTGGTTGGGTTTTAATTAACTACACTTCTCAGGAGTGGTCGACCTGAGATTGTACAAGGCTACACTTCATTCATATTCATTCACATCATCCTCATTCATCCTCTGAAGTAATACCTTACGGTAGTTCTGAAGGCTAAATAGATAAAAGATGAACAGACAAAGTCCTAAATCTAAGATGTAGAAATACATTACATGTATAAAATTGTTGCAAATCTGTAAAATTAAAGAGATGATGCTTAAATTAAAGTAAGAAATTAACTAAAAATTACAAATTTCCACACCAAGAATTGTATATATTTCAAAATATGAGAAACAAAAGTTTTACTTGTTACTTGGGTGTTATAATATATCTATTTATTGTATGTATTAATCATGATTTTTATGAATGTACGTGAAGCGGCAGTAAATCAGTTGATTTTAAAAAGAGCATTAAAAGCATATTATTAATTTTAAAAGTACGTAAAATTTTATTTCATTAATAACTTCTGATATTTCTTATTTTTTTTTTTTATTGTCATTGAATTATTACTTATTGTAAAACTTTTTTTACAATCACAGGTTAATAATTAATTATTAATAAATCAATATATTTAAATTAAAAAAAAAAAAAAATTTAAATAAAGGGATGAAGTCCGATTCGAACCAATATAAGATCCAAATATTTCATTAATTGAAATTTTGTTTATCTATAACTCTGGAACCAATGAAAATAAGTACCATTTATAATATATCATTGTAACGCTCTCAATGACTGCTAATTATTGCATTAAGAAAAATCCAAAATCAAAATTTTTTAGGATTTTTGGCTTTTTTTGGACACTTTTGGTTTAGTTGATGGCAATGAAAAGTGGAGGTGCATAACTAGATGTTAACAATATTCCTAAATTTCAACATACTATAGCTAATTGTTTTTTATTTATGCGAGATACGACATGTACTTGCAGATATCACGCTGAAACTAGTCAAAATTGATTCAGGGATCGTCAAAATGGATATTTCTGTTGAAATCTGAAAACCTAAATTTTTCATGGTTACAATATTTCCTTAACTAGTTATTAAAACTATTAATCTTCAAGGAAAGAGAAATTTTATTGTCCAAAAAAGGTATTTTGAAGATGACTGCCATTCCACTGTATACTCTTGGCAAGTCTCATGCTACTGTCACCAATTACACTTTGTAGCATCTCTAGTGGAATTAGAGGGTTTTTGGAAGCCTGGTATTGAAGATTTTTCTTGATACCAAATCCTGACAAATGAAAATGAGCCTTGTTGCTAATCAGTAAATTGTTAACAAGATCTTGCCTTTCATTAATTAACTAAATATAATTTTACAGATTTACCCTATTTTCATAGTTGTGTTTGTGTATTGCATGAGTTATTTAATTTTTATACAAGTGAACTTTGAGGTCATTGTGTAAAATTCACCATAAACTGCTGTCAGACAGTTTGACTTATACAGAATGGTGATGCACTGACCATTGTGGACTTCGCTCAAATGCCTCTCTTAGTTGCAATATATTAGGTGTACATTCTGTTCTTATACCACCATCTTTCTTCTTCATCTTGGAATCAGTGATCTTAAAGTTTGGAACCTAAATCTTGATGACATTAGCTGATGGAACAGCACGATTACAATCTGTTGCATAATGTTTTCAAAAATTCACGCTGAGCAATTACATAACTCATTGTTTTTGTAAAACACTCACAGCAAAGGCATGCTGTTCCCCACACCACTGCTTCATTGCAACTAAATGTTTTTCTGTAGTAGTGGTTTTATTTCTGCTCAATATCTGAAAAAACAGTGTTGCAAAATCACCCATTTCATTGGGTGTATATATACACACTTGTGTATATATAATATTTATTTACATATTTGTAATTTAATAATAAAAGTACATAAAATATATCAGTAATATAGTATCTTTTATGAAGAGAAGACTCATGATTTAATAAGTTACGATTAATATATTTATTTACACATTATTATTCAATTTCTACTTTACTGCTTATATTGCTTCTATATTGCAGCTTAGCTTTAAAGGGAAAGAATGTACATTGATCCAAAATTTTAATATCTAGTATTTTGTGAATTTTGACTTTGCATGATTCTCAGAATTAAAAAAAACCATAGAAATTTTTGAAAGATGTATCTATGTATGTACTTTCGTTGGTCTATGTTTGATTAATATTTCTGGACAGCTGGTTTGAATAATATCTTCAGACAGCTGAACACACATTTTTTGAAAGTAGTTCAAAATTCCTATATATAATAAAAGGCTCCTATAAGTTTGGATAAAAGGCATTAAATTGGAAAAAGTCTGAGAGGGGTATTGTTTGCCATTTTGAATTTTTGACTAGTGGTCATAGAAAATTGAGTTTTAGTATGATAAAAGTATGTCCAAGTTACTTAAAATTTTAAATTTTCAAGTTATTTAAAATTCCAGTATTTAAGTGAATAACAGTGAGGCTCACCTCCATCCGCAGGATGATGTATCATTTCGCAAATATGTTTGCGAAATGATACATACCCTGCAAAGGCAGGGTATGAGAAGGTGTGGTAGTTTTTTAAAGGAAACGCATGGATATTACTAGATACAAACATCTCTGCAGTCTCAGTAAAGGTAAGGTTTCTAAAATGAATATCTGTAACTTATATTTTTGTCCAATTCTCGTTATCAGTGAGGATGATTTGTTCAGTCTGTTTTCCCAAATTCTTTACCCTTAATAATAATAATTGATGATTACAATGCCCATCATCATTCATGAATTTCACCATCATGTTCTTCCCGAAACATTATATTTGATCTGAGGTAGAACTTATTGAACGATGGGTTGTAGACGTTTGTATCATCTTTATTCTCTTTGTGTTGTTGTCACATGACAATCCACGACAAACTTTAGCTACTAGTGAGAGGCTGTTACAAAGTAGAATATCCTATTTAGAATCGTGATGAAAAACTTACCAGATTTATGTTTTTTCTGTAGAAATTGGAAAGCATTTACTTTTCACATTTGAGGGAAGATGTTACCCTCAACTGTTTTTGGATGGTGAACCAGTTGAACCATGATACAGGTTTGATTTTTAGCAGTGTGGTTTGACCAAAGACTTATGTGGGTAACACATTTAAATAGCTGAAGGTAAAATGTTTAAAAATCCCGGACATGCTTACGAGTTTTATCTAATACTTGATGGAGAGCTGATAAAGTATGCATGTTGTGCTTCCATCAAGCTCTGGTTTGTTCCTGCTTAGATTACCACTGTGTAGCTTATTCGTCCACTCAATCCACTGTTTTTAGAATGCAAGATGCATTCCATCATTCATTCATCCATATTATTATGGTTGTATTTTGCTCAAGCCTTGTGGTAAGCCCTGTGGTGGTTGGTGAGCCTTCCTTTGGAATAGATGTATTTGCAAAAGAACACATGATTTTGGGGGCAGAGGTGAATCTCCTGTAGACACAGTATTAATGGATTTCCTACTTTGTTAGGATTTCAATATCCTCGTGGCAGAACAGAGACTGCAAACATTTCAATGAATACCATTTGTACTCATAAATATACTATTTCCTATTATACAAAAAATTGTGTGCAGATAATTTGTCGAATACTATTTGGTTTTTTTTTGTGTTTATAACCTTTAGGAAGTCCTTTGCTTCTTCAGGGACTTCATATCATTGAGGAGACCTTGAGGTTGTGGTAGGGATTTGGATACATGGGAGGCCGGAAGCACTGTACCAGGCGACGATTTTTTAATAAATTTCCTTGATATGGATCTTGTTAGTATGCTGTGTTGCTGGTGTAATGGGAAATTCTACTTGCTTATATTCTTAATTAGCTCTGAAATAATGATTCTGAGCAAGACCACCTGATCAGATTTACTTGACTGAATGAAGTGAAAAATATTTGATTGAATAAAGTAGAGAAATAAATTTCTCTACTTTGTTTTTTCAATAAAAATATCAACTTAAGAATTGATTGAGATGTTTTAATGAGATTTAATGTATTTGTACCCAACAACATTTTCTACAGAATAAGTTTGAAAATTCGAAAATGGCAGGCATTAAAATTTTTTAATCATTTAATCACTATATCAATATTATTTTATCAATACTAGTTTTTATATTAGTTTGATCAATACTATTATTAAATTAAGATATTTTTTTATTGTGAAAAAATTGATACCTCATTTATTTAAATCAATTCATACTCTGATGTAATACCTATATCTCCCCTGTAATACTGGTGGTTCTGGAGATAAAAAAAATGAATAAAACAGAATGGGTTGAAAAAGGATGCACTTTTGTTGTAAATGACCATAACCTATATATGTTTGTTCTACCTGGTATTACAAGCATCTACAATGCTGAACTGTACATCATCAATAAGGCTTTGAATATCATTAACCCAAAATACTGTTATATCCTTTGTAGCAATTTGTGTAGTGCATTCCAAGCTTTAAGAAGATTTGTATTCTAGACATAATATCACTAAAAATTCATTATGCAATTGCCCAATTGAACTGTTGCAAGACACAATTGAGTTCTCCTGGATCCTTAGTCATGTGGGAATCTGAGTTATGAACGTACAAATTCTACTGCTAACAATCCATGTAGGCAACTGTCTTTTACCAGTCATGTTACTATTATCGATTTTATTAATAATATTAAATTTTTCAAGGAAAGTGGCAAGGTGACAACTGCTACAGAAGATAGTAAACTCCAACTGACCAAGGATTTAATGCTTTCATGGAACTCTTCATGCAGGAATAACCATTGATAGGAGGTTATTACTTGCCGTTTGCAAATAGGGTACACAAAATTTTCTTGTCACCCAATGAATCAGGCTGATGTACCAGTTTGTGTTTGCTGCAAATATTAATTAACAATACACTACACCCTTCTTGAATGTGTGCATTATAAAATATTAAGTTGCTAATTTAAATTAGGAGCTAAGATATTTTAGGGGACAATATGAGGATACTATCAAGTATCTTGTTACATCTTAAGGGTGTGCACATTATTCCAGTATTTAATAATTATTATAATACGTTTTTTTGCCATATATTAAAAAGGGAATCCATATTTCACCCTAACCTAGAAAATGTCTCACACTTTTTGAGTGTTTAGAAGAAAGTACCTGATTTAAATGTTAATTGTACATTGTAGTGATCTGTTTTTTGTTATTGGACAACCATGCAATTTACACTGAGGCTGATTAAGTATGAAAATGACAAAGCTTCAAACCTGTGTTCAATGTTCTTATACAATGTAAATAAAAGTCATAATCTTTCCCACTGTTTTCATCTTGCTGATTTACAGTAGTATTAAAATGTCAGTTAATTCAGAGAGAATAACAGAAAATAAATGAAGTCTCACTAGTAAAGAAGTCACAAAGCCAATGAACAAAATACTGCCTGATGATACCTCGACTAAGAGTAAAAGTGCATCTGATCACCAGAAGATATGTGCTAACTCAGAGGTCCAAGTTCGTTTGCATGACGTATAGGATGATGGTGCCAAGAAAGTGACAGTTTCACAGTCTTCAAAGGAGGCTCTCAAGCATCCTACAACAGAGCTGGTCTCTAAACCACAGAGACCACCAAAAACCACACAGGAGGAAGGGTCTGTTACTTGAGGCGATGACTGGCGCGACTCCTGTTGTGAGATTCTCCCAGGCCTGCCTCTCAATCAGTGCCAATCGATGTTTGTCGTCTTCTGCGTCTTTCATGGTCTCTGATTCAGAGGCGGGAGCTACACTGGCGATAACATGCCTACCGAACATAAAGCTGTTCAAAGAATAGAAAATAGGAGAAAAGGATGCTCACAAGGCAAACCTAGCCAATAAACTAATTAAAAATTAGCAAGTCGATAATTCAATAGAACATCAATGGATGTTTGCTAAATATAAATCAGCTTGGTATATACGATTGGTACATGATGTAGATTCACTTCTTATAAGTCTGCAAGAAACACATTTCTGCTGAAATGAAAATGTCTAACTGAGAAGATACAATACATTTCAGCGAAATCAACCGCCAAATATTAGAGTTAAAGGTGGAGTAGCTATATTAACATCCATTAAAGCTACCATTAAAGTGTTTGAAATAGAAACAAATCTGCAAGCGGTCGCAATCAGAATGAATCATCCACTGCAGATCACTATATGCAGCATATACCTGACGAATTTTGATTGGAAAGAGGATGACATGGCACGTTTAATCGCTCAGCTTCCCTCACCATTACTACTACTACTGGTGGGTGACTTTATTGCATACAATTCTCTTTGGGGGTCGGATCACATAGATTACTGTGAAAGAGAATTAGAAATGTTCCTATTAAATACTGATTTCATTACCTTACATGATAGTACAGGAGCTTTTTTCAATGCCAGAGATGGTTTGATGTCCTGTAAATAAGTACATAGATAGATAGCAGTGAGGTACTTTTCAAGTTTTAGAAGAGATCTGTATGGAAGCGATCATTTTCCGGTGCAAGTAGTGATTGACGTTACACAAAAAAAATATATCCTGTCTCCAAAAAGTGGATGTTTGATAAGACAGATAGGAGGACAAGCTTCACAGCTCGTGTGATACTCCCTTTAGTAACTGCAGTTATTGGAGTGGACGTTGATGCTATAACTAACGTCACGCTTGACTCGGCATCAAGATATATTCCCAGATCATCTGGGAAACTCAAGAAACGACCTGTTCCCTGGTGGAACAATGTAATAAATAAAGTTATTAAAAGAAAAAAAGAGCATATAACGCTTTTAAGAAAAGTCCAACATCAGAAAATCTAATTACCTTTAAAAAATATAGGGTGTATGCGAAAAGACTCACAACAGATTCTAAAAAAATGATCTCTGCAGCAATAAGTGTCATCCATTAACAGAAATCAGAAATACAACTGCATCAGACGTTTGGAAGAAAGTGCTTCAATGTTTTGTGTTGTGTTTGGATATTTTTAAATAAGAAGTTAAGGCACTTTACAACTTAACATATGACAACTTGATGGTGATTTAAACCGTATTTTAAAGAATGTGATGGGGGCTAATGACCATAGAAGTCGATGCCCATAAAATCTAAAAAAAAAATAAAAATAATTTAATTCAATTTTAGATCATGGAAACAACAATTTCCGTGGCAGAGGTTTCGTGTAAAAAACCTCGTACAGGAGAACCTCCTTCTTCATTGGGAGCAAAGAAGAGGAAGAGTGTCGAGTTTAGTAACAAAGAAGAGTTCATAGTTATAGAAATGAGCATCGAACAAAGCTTCAACCAAAGAGTGGAGGACCTAATTCAAGATTTCTAATTATCAAGAAAAAGGAAGGTGATTTTTCTAAGATCAGCCCCTTCGTGATAGCTCAAATTGTAACTAAAGGAGCTGGAGGACCGGTTAAAGATGCAAGAAAGACTGTGTCGGGATTATTTGTTGACATCGTCAACGATACACAGTCATCCCAATTATTGAAAGCAAAGAAGATTGGAGTTATTGACATTGAGGTTATGCTACATGGAACAATGGATACCTCTAAAGAAGTAGTTGTGTGAAGAGATTTCTTTTACTGTATCGAAAATGAACTTTAAGTACCAGGAGTTACTGCATGTCGATGTTGAACACTCAAAACTGAGAAGTCCTACTCTCCGTGTCGCATGTATAATGTTTAACAGACCTACATATCCAGAGAAAATCAAGGTAGGATTCCATACACTAAGCGTGCGTCCGTTCATTCCAACACCACTGTGGTGTTTCGGTTGTCAAAAATTCAGACACAGCAGTGAGATGCACGAGAAAACAAATTTGTATGTGTGGTGACCCGTTGTACCTGGATGATTCGTGCTGGGACCCCCCAATATGTGTAAATTGTAGCAGACAAAATAGTGCAAAATCAAGAAATTGTCTGAAATATAAGGAAGAAATTGCAATACAGGAAGTAAAGACCGTCCAGAAGGTCAACTATTTTGATGCAAGAAAAATCGTGTATAGCAGAACACGAAAGGGCACGCCATATGCACAGGTTGTTATTGCTCCTGCATCCACCTTCAGATCAAAGGATGTGGTGACAAAATTGGCACCAGTCTTACCAATCCTAGTTGAAAAGAACCAATTGATAAGAAATTAAAGATATTACTAGGGACTGCTGTCCGTAATAATATTACTAGGGACAGCAGTCCAATATCGACAATAAAAGGAGGCACAACAAAACAAAAATATCCTATTACTCAGAGGAATGAGCCTTCAACTAATTCAAAGGCAAAGGAAGTTGAAGCAAAAAAGCAGAAGGAACTTGAAGCTAAGTTTCATTCTGAAAAACTCCCAACTCCAGGACCTCTGAAATCGGAAATTCTAATCTTAGAAAAAGAAGATTTAAGAAAAACAAAAATGGGGCCTTCAAAAGAAAAGTGTCCTCTAGCTGAGAGACAAGACATTCAAATGTTTCAATTGCAAGTACATCCAGTCTTGACTACGATATACTTCTAACTGCACCATCAAAGCAGTCATTATCGGATGCCGGCAGCAGAAGATCCTCTGCGACATACGGCAGAGGAACTGAAGACTCCATCTCTGAGATCTCAGATACAATGAATACTGACATCAAGGCCCTACAGAAGATGAAAAAAGAAGGGAAAGGATGGCTGAAAAAGAAAGAAAAGAAAAGAAAGTACTTAATGTTTGTAAATAGAACAGTTTCCTGATCGGAATGAATGCTGTCCTTTATAGTTTACACATGAAGATCCTTACATGGTTCTCCTCCATGAACCTGTTCACCAGAAAGGTAAATCTGCTGTCTCTCGCATCGGACAATAGTGTGGTCAAAACATGGCACTTGAACCAGCTCATTCATTGTGGTACAAAAACCTGCATAACCAACCCGTATATTTTTACATGAATTTTCTCCGGCAGAGTTGGTTTACTGAAAATAAGGACATAAGAGGCAGATGGGAGAACTTTGCTGTTCTGCTTTGTACAATTTAGTAGATCTCGACCAACAACACCCTCTGAGGTGTTGAGGGTGTTGTATGGATCCACTCGTACAGCAAACTCGCTTCTTCTTGAGCCAAAGGATCTTCTTTGACTAATTGTTATTAATCGTCTCTATATGAGATTCATTGTAGGTTTTATGAATTTCCTTTATGGGGCTTTGCAAGCTGTAGGGTGAGGTTCTTATTACCCCAAAACATTTTTGAAAAATAAAAATTATATATTAAAGAAAATTTTAATTTTTGTTTGGAACTGCAAAATGATGTCATGGATTAAGTTTCAACAGATACATTTATTCTAATTATTATTTTTATTACTGCTATCGTGGTAACATGAGTACCTCAATATATTATAACTAAACACTTACATATGTCAATCTTATACATAACATACATTAATTTTAATACAGTACATAGTTTTTACATAAATAAATTTGGTACTGGCCAATCCATAGATATTAATATTAAATAAAACATAGTCCAACACTGTTTATAAAATTCACTTTTTCTTTAGAAGTAGTTATTGATTGTTAATTAAGTTTTGAAGTTGTCGCAGCAGATCTGATGTTATTTCGATTTAAAGAGGCCTCTAATATAAAAAGAAAGTTCTCATACCTGAAATTCCTTCATTGTATGGCATTTTTCACACACACTACAATTCATTTATCTCATCCTCTGAAGATATACCTGAACGCTGTTACGGAGGTTAAAAAAAAAAAAAAAAAAAAAAAAAAAAAAAAAAAAAAAAAAAAACCCCCCCACTTTCCTCCTGTCTAACACTCTATCCATGTGAGCTTGTGTATACACACAAACGCAGTGTTACACGTACAAAAAATTTGGTTCCCATGGAAAGCATGATGTCACATAGCTACGTAATTCTATTTTTAGTATTTTACTAACACTTAAACTGGTTTCATCTCAAAACTTGTTACATTGACACAATGAATTTATTTAACTACTATAATAGAAATATGTACTGTTCTAAAGTAAAATTTTGAAAACAAAAATTGTTCAAAATATAGAAATTTACTTAAATTCCAGAAAACAACTTAAAATTTATAATCGTCACAGCTTCCAGCACAATTATTGATCTCTCAACAATAATAAAAGGACTTATCTTCAAAAATGTACCATCCTCTCTACTAATTACCAAATATTTTGGTTTAACAAAATGTTGTGATGCAGAGCTCTCTGTACACTCTTAGCTTCTTTCTCTATACTTTCAGTCTCATAACTCTTCCTCCGTTTCACCTGAGGTGAAACGTCTAGTTGCAGATGAGGGTGTTTGCATGAACCCTCAGCCACCTTGTTTACTTGTTCAGTTTGCTTGTAAAGTAGATCCCTTCTGTAGCAAGGCTATCCACCAGGGTACACCCCCACTCCAGGGTTACCAACCCCGGAGATCTGGTCCAGTACTACAGTGGAACCAGCATATGCCCTGGTAGAGAGCAGATGTGCAATCTCTGCACTGACTCCAGGCCCCTACACACTGAAGTTTTCAGGGCTCCCATGCACCAACACACATGGCACCTTAGTTACATGCTTGCCATCGCGGGGGTTTCTGTGTACAGTGGAAGTGCCTCTGTTACATTTGCAATCACTTTGACCCTAGTTGCCACATCATCAGCTCTAAAGATTGTGTGAATCTATTTCCTTAATCATTTAAATTTTCATATCTGCAGGTGGCTGAAAAATTCGGTCCTTGTACGGTCTGTAGGTGGAAAGGTGGAATCGGGTCAAAGCAAATTTCATCTCTGAGGGAAAACATTAACCTGCACTACACAAATATTAAAAAAGTACAATAATGTCATTAATAAATACATTTTTTAAAAGTGGTGCAACCAAATTTCTTACATTATCAAAATCTGCTATTAAAGGAAACACACATCAGTTTAGTTATTAAATACGGTCGCCTCAATTAAGAAAAAAATAACCAAAATATTAATAGAAATTTATAAGTTTATGTAAATTAAATTACAGAATGGACTCTATTTTAGAAAAAGAAACAGCACAAAGATTGAATTATAGTTTATTGAATTTTTATCAATCCGAAAGTTATCTATTGTTATCCAAGTTGTTTTCCTGGTGCACTTCATTTTTTGTAATTTCTTTTTAAATCACTTTGACTCTGGATATTTATTCATTAGCATTGCATATAGATTTTTAAAAAATTCAGCCTAAAAACTCGGTGTTGGTCTGTTTTTTGGCATGTGAAGGTTTTCTTAGTGGCTCTTTTTTCATCTGATTCAGAATCATTCTTTCTTTTTGGTTCTGTATGATTTCATCAGTAGCTGGAATTCCTGAGATCATTACTTTGTTGTCTATGTCTATAAATTAGATCAACTCAAATTCTTGATTGAAGCCTGTCGTAAAGGCAAATTTTCTTCAAGATCATTAATGTCATCTAAAAATTTTGTAACTCCTATTTTTGTAAAGCAGAACATTGTCATTTGTGTTAAGTTTTTCCAAGCATACTTGAAAGAAGAATTGCTTATAGTATGGGAATTTTAATGTGAGCTTTTGGGAAAAATTTTCTGTTAGTTCAATTAAAATTAAGACTATTAGGTAGAAGTAAGACTTGAATTTTTCTAATTACCTTTCTGACTGAAAAAGAGATATAGAATTTGTCAGGAAGAAGAGAAGAAAACCATCTAACTGGGTAACTGAGGATGACCCAGCAATTTTGCTGTTGACACTTGTCAACAGCAAAATTATTCTTTTTTTGTGTTTAGGGAGTGATTCATCCCATGATCATTATACCGTGATCAATATATTCATAGTTATACTGTTGATCTCCACAAAATTTATTAATATCACGATCCTTATCTCTGGCTACCCATCTGTTTTCTATTTTGCTCCTCTTAGAGGACTTTATATTGTTCTTTTATTAACCAAATTAAGTGACATACTCGTGTACTAAATATATGTACATTTTCAATTGCAATCTTTGAATAAAATTTAATTTTGCATTTATACTTAAAAAACAAAATGTTGAAATGCTATTTAAAAATATAAATAAAGTTGCATGAAACAAAGAGCACTGCAATTAAGTTAGATTCTAATAAATGTAACATATGTTTATGAAACATTGATTTTGATCATTGAATGCAGTCACTATTTTGATTTATTATATTGACTAAAACATTTTGTCAGATGCCAATACAGTCATAACTTTGTCTTCCCAGGATAAAGTGAAAAGCTAGTAATAAATGTTGCTAAATTTTTTACTAAAATATATGACTTTCCTATACAGATATTGCTTTAAATTTGTATGGTTGATGAGCACTTGGGTTCCCATTATCCTGAAAAATGAAGTAGAGTTGTACCATCCCCCCTCAAGTCCTATATAAATATATACAAGGACCTTCCCTTATCCATGCCACTCTCGCTTCCATCGCGAGGCTCTGAAGCCTCCTTCGCAGGCGTAAGGTGGGCAACTGTTCAAAATTTGGTTGTGGTGAATTGTGATCAATGTTCCGTTTCAGTACAGGCTCGGCTCGAAACGCATCCCAAATACCTTGGCCTCCCGACCTCTTCGCAATCTCCACATGGCTGCCCGAACTTTCACCACTAAATCGATCGGGAGAGCCTTTGTCAGTATGGTAGTAGCCTCCTAGGAGGTTGTTTTAAAAACACCATTGCATACAATTAAGGGTCTGCGCTGGGCACTCCTTAAATTTTAAATAAGTGTTCTTCTTCTGTACAACCTATGCGCACAAACTGGCGCCGCGTAGATAGTTATACTTTCGAAGACATCTGGGTACACCTGTAAAATTGATAGCCCGACAACCTTTCATCTGAGCAATCTTCCTAAGCAACCGGCAAAACAGCTGCTGGAGGCGATGTTATGAAAAAGAACGGGTTAAAGGTTCAGCCTCTGGTCGAACGGAGACCTCAAATACCTCAGATATAAGAATTGCCATGGGGGAAGAAGGGATAAGGAACTCGAAATCCTGAAGGTCGTACACAGTCAAAATCCATCTTTGGATATGATGATTGAAGACGTGGCTCGGCAGTTTAGGCGGAAGGAAGCCCCAAAGAATCACTGGGTTATTGAGATCTCACCTGAGATCCTGCAGGTCTTAGTGGCTGGTAGTCGGTTGTTTCTTGGGTGGACCTCGTGTAGGGTAGTCGACCACGTAGAAGTAGCTCGTTCCTTTAAATGTCATGTTAAGACTAGACACTCCGCTGCAGAACGCAGTCGGAGATATCTGCCCTTTTTCCTGTCATATATAAAATTATTCGTGTAGATTATTTATCAGATACTATCCGTTTTTTCTTTTCTTGTAGTTTACCTTTAGGAAGTTCTTTGGTTCCTCGGACTTTTCATCCGCCACTATATCCTCAGAGACATTTCGAGATTGTGGTGGGGATTTGGAACCTTGAGATGCCGGAGATACCGTACAAGGTGACGATTTCTTAATAAATCCCTTTGTAGTAATCTTTGTTGTTTGCTGCTTAGTTGATGCAGTGGGAATTTTATTTGATGATGTTCTCGGTAAACCACAGTTGGTCTCGCCACCAAAAATATCCTTCTTCTTGACTGTACTCATAGTTTGTTCTGAGAAAATTGCTGAGAGCGAAGCATCTCGATCAGGTAACATTTGAACAAACTGTTTTTTTCATTGCAAGACCCGCTCTGTTGATTACCCGCTTTTCCGATGGTTGCTTGATGTAGCGGTAGGAATAGAAGCGTCTGGTTTAACCATGTTCCGGGAGTTTAGTCTTTTTATATTCTCTAAATATTCCGGGCCCGGAAAAGATAGCTTCTGTTTGGTACAAATTTTTAAAATTGCCTTTTCTTCTTTCAGATTGGGCCATCTCGTAAGCAAGCAGCATGTGATCCACCACAGCACATTTTTCTTCCTCCTGGCAAGTAATTTTGTTGAGGTCTTTTTTTTAGCGCATCGAGCACATATTGCAGTGTTCGAGCAAGAATTTGTAGTGTGGCTATTTCTTTGACCCAGGAAATATTGCCGTGGGTTGAGGATGAATGATCGTACTCTAATTAAGAGGTACCCTACTTTTATTCTCTCCGCTAGTACGGGAAGGTTGAATGTTAATATAAGAAAAGGAGTAGGTTCCTCTATTCCGCTCTGACGTTTCATTATTCTCTTCACCTCTATAACACCTTGTGAACAAAGCTCATAGGTAATTTCCAAAATATCTCGGCAAAAAATTACACCTCGGCTGGTATTCAAGTTTTTGAGGCATAACGCACTTGAATTTATACCACCAATATTAGTGAGACGTAAGAGCGATCGACTCTTCTTGTCACTAAACGTCTCTATCAATATTGATCCATCTCTTAATTTTCTGACATTCTTCGGGAAACCATTTGAATCTGTTATACCTTACTTATAACAAAAGGGCGAGACCTTATCAAGAAATCCAATGTTCGTATATTGTTGACGGGATGTGTCACCATTTAATTTATTACTTTCTTGAGCAATGTTATTCTCCTCAGACAATGCTCAGCGAGGTATTTTCACAAGACTAATACTAGTGTTTTTTTTCTGATGGACTACTAACATTCATCATAAGATTAATTTGAGGACTGGTAATTTTGCTCCCAAGGGTACCGGGGAAATACAGAGCCACCTCTGCAGAGCTCACGGGTACAAAGGCTAGAACTATATATAACTCTATTAACCTAGGTGCCCAGTGGACATCGTTTGAGATTCACTATGTAGAAAATCAACCACCCTTCGGCATGATAGTTTATTTTTTTATTTTTTTTTAACCTTCGGAACTACCGTTAAGGTATATCTTCAGAGGATGAGATGAATGAATTGTAGCATGTGTGAAAAATGCCATGCCTGATCAGGATTCGAACCCGGGACCTCCGGATGAAAGGCTGAGACGCTATCACTCCGCCACAGAGGCCGGCATGATAGTTTACCTTGGGATAAGGTTACTTTTCATAAGATGTCACAATACTACCGAATGTAAATGTAAGAAACAGTGTAAAATATTGTTGTGTTGCTGTATAAGGGTATAGTGTTTATGATGAGGTATATGTGTATGCTGTAGAAGGTTCGCAGCTTGGTGTGTAGTGGGAAGAAAACCTGCATATAGGCTAGGCCCGTGAGAATGCCAACACCCAAATTCTTAAAGAGTAGGACTGATTCCCCTTCGGGAATGGCAAAAACACTGAAGTAGTTAATAATTCGGCTCAGCATACTTCTGCTGATACAAATTTCGCATCAATCGTTACAAATTGAACAACTATCACTAGAACTTCTGCTACATTTCAGACTACTCAGAAAGAGCAACAGATATTGCTGTAATTGATCGGCTTGTTGCAATGAACAAGTTTGTTTAAAAACAAATAATTGCTTGTTAATGAATCATAAATATTGTTTCGTGGGAATAGTCTTCTAAGCCCACAAATATTAGATATTGATATTACACCTAAAATGAAACGTTAGTAGATTAATAATAGCAGAAAATACTAATTTGTATGAGATTAGGTAATCAGTAATCCCCACAAATTTTAGTGCTTTGAAAATAAGAAAGTCTGTTTAGTAATGTTGATATTTTCAAAACTCTTTTATTATAACGGTCCACAAAATATGAGTTTGTACAAATAAAACAAGCAGTGAATCGTAGAAGAAAAGTTCATTAGTCTTGTCATTTTAAGAATAATGACGATTGTCTTCTACCAAGTGATAAAAATAATGACAGTTTTCAGAAATAGACCCTTTTCAGATTTTCAAAATTACTTTTAGATTTTCAGTAGTTGAATAAATATATTTCACTTAATTCCTCCGATGAAGAAGGCCATAAAAGTTTTCTTGAAGAATACTTCGACATTCAGGATATGCTTTACATCCTGATTTACCATCTCCTTTTCGGGAAATAATTAGATCCAACATGGGAATCGTCATTAGTAATTCTGTGAGACAAATACGCACGTACTGTGAGGCTGTACGGTGACTGTGTTGTGTTATCAAATTTAGAGAGTCTAAAAGACAACCTTCGGTAAAGTCTATCAGGACTACGAACGGAGGGATTGGTGTGGTGACCGGGAACGTCACAAGGCGGCGCCTTTCCCTACAGAGGTCAGGTTGCTATTATAAAACATCGACTTAGAAAGAAATATTTGTGTGAAATATAGGGATTGCAGTTCCAAACCCATTGACAGGTTATCGAGGATCAGCTACATTGAATTAAATCTAGAGTAATGCCGTACGAGAAAATCGCCGTAAAGAAACTGTCCGTCGTCGTTTGCATTTGGGGCACACTAGGTAGATCTCTGATGATTCAGATGGCTGTTGGATAATTTCCACGGAACTGTGAACTGATATAATTATTAAATTAATATTAAGATGTATTAACTTTTGCAACATGTAAATGAGTAGATGTTTTGTAAGATGTATTTAAACTTCTTGCAGGTTATTTCCCATTGCGAAAAATATTCGATCAAAGTTCTCTGAACAAAGGAAAAAAGTTAATAGCAGGGAAAACTAACACAAAAATTTACAAGTTTTGTAGAAACAAAATTCGTTTAAATTTCAAATTGGACTTGTACTTATTTAAGCTTATTTATAATCAGCAGGTTCGGGATACATTTTAGCAAAAGCTTTTAGTGAAATTCAGTGGAAGAAGGTACAATTAATTAATAACAGTAGCACAAAAAATATCGGGTGGGATGAGGAACCCGTGAGAAATTTCTCAAAAAAATTTCTTAAGAAGATTATTTTAGATTATATTTTATGTTATTTTCCAAGAACCTCATCATGCTCAACAGCATTACGTTGTTGCTGAGGCATAATTTCTCATCATGCTGTTCATCATGATAACCTCATCGGTTCGCTGATTAGAATCGGTGGTGCGCATTCATCTGACTCTCATCAGCGAACCGAGTACCACTGTTTCAACAGTGCAGGCCTTCTGGACCAGAAGAAAGTTCAAACAAAATATTCTTTTATTTCTAGGCTTCAAAGGTTTATGTAAGCATTATATAAACTTTTTCTTAACAAAAGTTTTGATTTTGTCTTTTATATGATATGCTATTTATCATATGATACGCCTATATAAATACTTGTATTTATATAGGCTCATAACAGTATGGTTTGGTACAAACTTCACAAAGAGCAATAAATAAACACACACACACACACACACACACACACACACACATATATATATATAAAGGGCTTACCTAATTAACTTGTTATTTGACTGAAAAATTTCTATTTAATACATAAAAAAAGTTTTTTTTTGTTTTCAGCGAGACAGAATAGGTAAAATGAAATAAATTTCATACTATGTAAAATTTAAAAATTTATTTTCTGTTTTATTACAAAATTTGAAACAATTAATAAAGTAACATCTGATAATTAATTAATAGTATATTAATCTAAATCCTACTGTATTTAAAACATTCTTTTGTGTTCAGTAAATTTCTTATGTAATATTTTTATTATCTTAAAAACAAGAACAAAAATATTAAAATTTAAGAACTATTTGCTCCTTATAATAAAATTATCTAATAAGTCTCTTTGGTAAATAAATATGCATGAAATTTTTTAAAGTAAATTTCATACATTTATCACAATGTATTACAAAAATACAATTTCTAATCACAGGTTGTTTAGTTATTCTAAATAATATGCGGTTACTTTATTAGATTAAGACTATACCTTTGAAATCAGTTCTATAAAGATTTATGTATATTGTATGAATATATTTATAGATTTTTGTTTATATTACATCAATTTTCGTGCTATTATAAATAATAATAATTTAACAGTTGCTTTTCTTCGGCGAAATATTTATTATTGAGATTAGTTCACTCACTACTTCTCAAGATTAGAGTTCAACAAAAGATGTCTCGTGAGGAGAAACGAAAGCAATCTCAACAGTAAAGATAACAACTCGTTTAAGTAAAGCAGTTATTTTACACACACACACACACACACACACACACACACACACACGCACACGCACACGCACACACACACACACACACACACACA
>JAAAKQ030437653.1:7772-18100 GCA_010016005.3 Zanna intricata
TAATTAACCTCTGTAAAAAATTTTGAATCAAAATGAAATAAATGATATATAATATAATTATATATAAATGAAATAAATAATACAAAGTTTTTTTCACTAATAACTTGTGATTTTTTTTATTGTTATTATTGGATTACTATTTATTGTAAATTTTTTTACAATCACGTGATAATAATTATTAATAAATCAATATATTTAAACTAAAAAAAAAAAAAAATTTAAATAAATTTAAAAAAGTCAACAAAGGAAAAATAAAAAAGGAAATCAAGTCTGATTCGAACAGATGTGCCTAAAAAATGAAAATATGAATAAAATGTAAAATGAAAATTAAAATTTAATTTGGCCATAACTCTGGAACCAATGAAAATAAGTACTACTTATGATACATCGTTGAAATGATGTTAATAGGGGCTTTTAACTACAGTTAAGAGAAAGTCATAAATCCAACTTTTTTGGGATTTTGAACTTTTTTGGACACTTTTGGTTCAGTTGATTTCAGTTAAAAGGAGAGATGTACAATTAGGCTTAACTACAGTTCTAAATTCAAAACGTCAACATCCTACGACTAATCATTTTTGAGTTATGCGACATACATACGTAGGTACAAGCATCACGCCGAAAGTAGACAAAATGGATTTAGGGATGGTCAAAATGGTTAAAATGGTTATTCCCGTTAAAATATGAAAACCGAAATTTTTTGCGATTACAATACTTCCTTTATTTCGTATAAGAATGCAAAAACTAAGAACAGATCATCATGGAGAATGCTGATTTTTGATTCCTGTAATAGACAATTCTGCTAAAGAAAAAGAAGACTGTGCTTAACATAACACAATGAAATGTGTTTACTGTGTGAACTGCCTCTAAACTACAGTATTATTTACTTTTTCTTTTTTTTAATATTTTATCTTTTATGCAGATATTTTTATTTTAATATTTAATTAAAGTTTTATTAATTAAATTTTACCTTGGACCTCCGAGTAAATTACTCGGAGGTCCCGGGTTCAAATACCGGGTCAGGCATGGCATTTTACATACGATACTAATCACTCATCTTATCGTCTGAAGAAATACCTAACTATGGTCTCAGTGGTAAAAAAAAAATTATTAAGAATTTCATACGGCTGTTTTGATTTAAATTTGTAATATATTTTTTCCAAATTTTGGTATGTTTTATATTTAATACAAGAAACACTTTTTAATTTAGTTACATAAGTTTTTTCGAATTGAATTTTGTACAAATTTTATTTGTTTACTGGCAATTTGACCAAGTTATTGTAAGCTAAACCTAAAAGATTTAGTCATGAATTATTGGGGTTTAAAAAAGTTTTATAAAAATTATTTAAAATACGACTGAAAGAGTTTATTTAATTTTTCAGTTTTCTTATTAACCATTTGCACCATCAAATTTACCAAATAAATATAAGTTTTAAAATTTCATTTTAAAATCAAGATTACGTTGTTTGCAAGCTCAAAAACGGAACTTTTTCGGATGAAAGGTATTATGAAAGTATTTCTTTACTTTTTAATCTTTCATTAAAAAAATTATTCCATTTTTCTCTCTAAAGAAATTAGTTTAATTTTTTTTTTTTTACGAAATCTCTCTATAAAAATAAGAGATAACCTTCATGAATTGATTAAAATAATATTAGAAAAGAAATATAGGTTAATATATAGTAATAAATTTTGAGATTAATGAATATTGAACAAATTATAAAACATAAAAGAGAAACACATTCTTCAGAAAAACACACGATTTTGAATCAGTATGTGTTTATGTGTATTAAAAGTAGAGATTATTAACCTATTTATTGCAAAACCGAATCACTACGGTACAGCTATTTACAGAAGGTCTAAGATAGATTACTATAATCAAAAGGACCGACACACATGACTACCTAATTTGCTATATAGATGGATGAAAATAGAAACTGATTAGAGAACCCACTGAAATGTTTGAATATCTCTAAACCGGTAGGTTATTATTCACAAACGTCTTTCATGTAGAAGTAGAGATACTGTCGATATGTCAGTAACTTACATGTACAGTAAGAGAGATAAAATTTTTACTAATACCCATTGGCTTTTTAAGTAAATCTTAAATTATCGGATCAAGTATTACTTAATTAAATAAATAATCAAGGTAATAATTAAAATTTTATAAAAGTAAAATTATAATTAATTATCAGCTAATTAAAAATATTTTTTTTTTTTATTTATTTCCCTCAATTTACATTTTTATAGGATCCCTAAACCGACACAACAGTTTATCAGGGGTTTCCATATAATAACAAATACAGAATTAGAACAAAAAAAACACAGATATTATTCCGTTGAAAAATAAAACAACACAAAAAATTTCCTTATCCTGGTAAATATTAATATTATGCTCCCCAGTTCTCTCCTTCATGTTACTTGAAATTAATTAAACAATTATTGCCAGCCTCCTTGGCACGAGTAGTAATGTCTTGGCCTTTCGTCCTAGGTCCCGGGTTCGATTCCCGGTCAGACATGGCATTTTCACAAACACTGCAAATCATTCCTCTCATCCGCTGAAGAAATACCTAATGGTGATCCAGTATGTGAAAAGAAAAATTAAGCCTTCAGCTTCTTCTGAAAATAAAATTTAATGTGCCTGTGACAAATCTAAAAAAATCATTGGAACAAGATATGATAACGTACGATAACCATACATATTATTTTATGTATGAAATAAGGTATGTTACTAGTTCATATTACTTCCTTGTACAAAGTAAAGGAAGTATTGCGATAGCGAAAAATTTAGGTTTTCAGATTCCAACTAAAATAATCGTTTTGATCATCTCTAAACCCATTTTGACTAGTTTTGGCGTAACAATTGCACGTATATTTTAACAGGCACGGATTAGGTATAACAAATAACAACCCAGAATTGCCTAGAAAATTACTTATTTAATAACACTATTACTAACAATAATCATAACAAAGAGGAAAAGTAATCTTAAATCATTAGGTTAGGGCTTACCGTTATAGCGGTACATCTACCTCAAACCCTTACATACAATTAATATCAGTAATTTCCTTCCACAAGCCCAATATTTAATTAAAAAAAAATAAAAGACTTATAAAACTAATTAAGAATGATTTCAACAAAATTCAATTTAGAAAATAGAAATTAACATCTATGAGCTTCTCCACAACAACTTATTATAACTTAAGTACTTAATTTTCACTTTAGCTTCCACAAAAACTTGTGTCCCGTCAACAAAACCCACAGCCAATAGGCGTTTACACCTTGAAACCACTCTTACGGCTAAAGAGATGAGCTCTGGTCCAGCAGATACAGGTCAGGGTGACTCTCAACCGCGATCAAAGTTAAATATGGAGGCGATCCTTATCACTTTAGTGGTCTTTTCCCCGTACCAGGGGGATACGTTGCTTAGGTTGACTGACACCCTGGCCTGCAGGCTACTGCAAGAGCGGACAGACACATCTCACCTTATTTCTATTCTTAATTCTACTCTTATTTCTACAGCCTACTGTTAACCAGTGATGCTTCAAGTAAATTCTGAATTTTACAGGTACACAACTTTAGCCATTGGTAAAAATGGCCACCGAAAATAGTACCGACTGGTCCAACGATTTGGGATAACCCATGGGCTAACCAGGATTTATTTCAAGGATAGTCTAGTTTATTATAGCCATAGACCCTACAGGGGTCTTTGATAACGTCATGGGCGGCGGAACGTCACTATAATACTACTGGCGTACACATATGTTGACGTAATTTACATAATTTGCCGGCCTCTGTGGCGCGAGTGGTAAGGTCTCACTCAGCCTTTTATCCGGAGGTCCCGGGTTGGAATACCGGTCAGGCATGGAATTTTCATACGCTACAAATCATCCACATATCATCCTCTGAAGTAATACCTAACGGTGTACCGGAGGTTAAAAAAAAAAAAAAAAAAATTTACATAATTTGACTTTATCTTATCTTTTGGGGTGAACCTAGTTTCTAAATTGAGTTATGTCTATATACAATTGACATTTATAATACACCCTAATTCTCATACCCATGAACAAATTAGTCAACATTAGAGACAAAACCAAAAATGAGATCTTCGAATAAAATATATCTTGTCATAATATCTTCCCAATTTTTATTTATTTTATATTAAACATATCTTCCGAGCTTCCTAAAAAGTAAGATAATGCCTGGTTACCCCTAGATACTTACAAACAGTTATACTTTACGGAATGTCCATGGTCCTGAGAATCACTGTCAGTGGTAAACTCCCGCAACACGACGCTGACACACGCGCGAGATCGAGAAGAAAAGAAACGAAAAAACAAATTCACAAAAAATTAATTTAATACAAATTAATTTCAATGCAAGAACTACTAATTAATTTCATACAAAATACAACACCATAAACAGAAATTTATACACTTTTATACCGACTACACACGGTTTTAGCAAAAAGAACATTTTTTACCATCCGTCAAACGGTCCTGTCATTTACCATAGTGGGAAGAAAGAGGCAGTTTCGTGCTCACGGTCTTAATTCCCTGCACCTCACAACATACTCGTTCGCCTTCTATACAAGACTTCCGCCTCATTTCCCAAATCGCGTGCACGAGGGCGGTCACCAACAGCAATTCTCAGAATGGTTATCCGACACCCACTTACAGTTTCTCGGTACTTTTACATCTGCCTTTATTATTCCTAATCACTATTATTATAATTATTATTCCCACACTTTCACTCCTTTTTAATATTTTACAATATTATACGTATCTCGCATAATTAAAAAACTATTAGCCGTAGGATATTGATATTTGGGATTTAGGACTTTTTTAACACCGAGTTGTACACTTCCACTTTGTTTGCAATTGATTGAATCAAAAGTGTCCAAAAAAAAATCCAAAATCCCCAAACATTTGGATTTTTTAATGCAGTAAAAAAGCTCCTATTGAGATTTCTTCAACGATATACATAAGCGGTACTTATTTTCAGAGTTTATGCCAAATAAAGTTTTAATTAATGAAATATTTGGATCTTATAAGAGAAAGGCACATCTGTTCGAAACTAACTTGATTTCCTTTTCTTTTTTTAAATTTTTTTTTTTAGTTTAAATAAATAGTGATTTATTAATAATTTACTAACCCATGATTTTAAAAAATTCCTAAATTAAATAATAATTCAATAATAGTATTAAAAAAGAGAAAAAAGCAAAACCTATTAGTGAAACAAAATTTATTTATGGAATTTTAAAAATGTGTATATATAATTAATTAGGCATTATGTCAATGTGTATAAGTAATACAATCGGTAAAACATCTGATTATTTAATATAAATTGAAAATTATTATTTAGAATCGTATCAATTTTGGATTTCTGTAAAAATCATTTTGTCCATATCAGATTTTTTTTTTTTTACTTTCATATAGTTTGATAAGAAAAACATATTTGTAATAATATTTTGATACAGCAGACCTCTGTGTGATAGAAGTCTGTTGATTCTGTGAACATCTTAAGTATTTGTTAGAATACGTCTATTATTATAAGCTTTTGGAATAGTTTTAACTACTTTTTTTGATTGGAAAGGATTATATTTAAATAACAATCCTCAGTATGCCCCCAAGCAGTAATACCATATATTAAGACAAGATTCAAATAATGAGTAATATACAATTTTTGAAACATAATTACAGAGAAACCTAAATAAATAATAATAATAGACTCAAATAATGTGTAATATACAATTTTTGAAACATAATCGAGGAGAAACCCCATTTTACATTGTAAATTGTATCATTTACAGTTTAATAACCTGTAAATGATATATTTTACAATGTCTTCTACGTAGTCGAGCTAAAGAACACTAATTTGCTTAAACCAAGTAAAAACTTCATCAATAAATATAAAAAATATGCTATATAATAGTAATAATAATAATATCAATAGTTAATTCGCCTGAATGATTTTTTTTTTCTCTATTTTCTTCCATGACCTCCATCGAAATAGTTTTAATTTCTACTATCCTCCAGCCTATTAATAAAGAGTTATAAAAAGCTCCTTATTTCGGTTCATATTTTGGATTTCAGATCATAAATAATAATTATCTTCTTGTCTCACAGATCTTCTGATGATACTGAAGAGCGTTTTGTCAAATTTTGATATTTAATGATAGAGAATTAAGTTAAAAATTAAAAACATTTTATAATTTAACGTTTAAGGGGCTTAAATACATGTTAAATAATTTTTATAAACTGTAAATATTCTAGTTGTGTTTAAGAACTATACACTTGGTAAAAAGTAAGTTAATAACTCTGTTAACATAAATCGATTATATATTAAAAATAATCATAAACAAAAACCCATTTACGAGCGTGAATTCGAACTCTCACATACACACTCAAACTTATCAGGATACTGATATGTACATATTAGTACACATATTCAAATATTTACTAATTTAAGATACGGTAATATTTAGTTACCTTCAAGGAAACAGTTATTAGCATGCAATTTCATGTATATAATTTCCTTTCCCCTTTACCTTAAAAAGCAGAACTAAAACCAATATAATTTGTATAACGAGTATTGAAAAAAGTAATAATATTTTAATGTAAATTAGATTATTAACCATAATTATTTATTTATTTTTAACCCTTAAACTAAATTATAATGAATAATTTTACAGGTGCAATAAATTTAGCCAATATCGTTTTATATGATGCACGTAGTAATTAGTAGGTAAAAGAAAATTATAATTCAACGCTTTTATTTTGGTTGATTTATTTACTGCATAAAAAACTCAAGTTATTGAAAATGTTATATTTAGAATAATAATGAGCCAAAAAGTATTATTACTTCCTTGAACAAAGTAAAAGAAGTTATGTAGGTTTCCGATTTTCAATGGAATTATCCATTTTGACCAATTTCGGCGTGAGGTCTGTACGTACACATTTGTTTACATCTGTACGGCACATTTGTTTGAATCCGACTTCATATACATATTTATTTAAATTCTTTTTTAATATAAATATATTGATTTATTTAAATTAAATAATTTATTAAAGTATTAAACATTATTAATCTCGGATTGTAATAATTTATTTTTACAATGATCAGCTTTATTTTTAATGTTTAGGGTAATGCTATTGGGTAACTGTCCACTTTATTAAAAAAATGTTTCCCCCCTACTCCCTTGAGTTAGACCCAGAATCAAGTATTGCTCAATCCAGGGGAGTGTCCTTTGCCTGTACTGGGCCTCCTCGCTTGCGGGCTGTAAGTCCGGTATTGCAGATCGGCCCACCAGGTCTGGATCCTTTAGATGCCTAGCCTCTAACCACCAATGATCGGCGGGGGGGGGGGGTTGAGTCCTCCCTCCGTCTCAC
The DNA here is from genome assembly GCA_010016005.3 of Zanna intricata. Taxonomy (NCBI): domain Eukaryota; kingdom Metazoa; phylum Arthropoda; class Insecta; order Hemiptera; family Fulgoridae; genus Zanna; species Zanna intricata. The sequence goes on from JAAAKQ030437653.1 coordinate 15,156, forward strand.
CCTTGAGACATCAATAATCCTCTCTTTGAGACTTTTGGGCCCCTATTTTTACTTTTAAGGTGGTTGAGGACTTTTTTTATGGTGCGCTTCGCCTTGTCAACTACCTCTAATAATGTGGACGTTAAAAGACCCAATCGTTCAAACCAGATCGCAAGGTATTTTACATGAGCCTGAGTCAACACCCGGGTACCGTCAACAAATATGCTGATCAGTCTTATCTTTTTCTTCCCAGTTATTGCCACCGCCTGAGATTTTTTGGAGCTAGCTATAGACCTCTACTCTTTACCCGAACACTTATACGTCTAATCGCCTTATTAGCGTCCCCTTCTACTTCGTCTTCCGAGTGGCCTAATATTAATATAGCCAAATCTTCGGCGTGAGCCAGCAGCTGTACATTATCAGTCAGTAGTTAAAGCTTTATTCAATATTTTTAGTATAATCCATAGCTTCTTATTAGCGAATCCTTTAAGGAGAGCACCTAATAGCCTGTCGAGTCCCAGACTCTTTTTTACATTAATTCGGGATACTGCATTTTTTAGTTCGTCAATGATGATGCGACGAGTTTCATTACCCCTTATATAGATATATTGTGACTCCGTCAGAACGAAAGAGGTCTCTCATTGCTTCCTGTGCCTGTTCTCTTGTAAGTAATGGGAGGGGGCAGAGAACTTTTTCATCAGAATCCGTACGCCCGTCTCCAGGGATCGTCATTCAGGTTATCCAATAGTCTGAGCTAGGGCTATTTCTTGGCCTGTTTAATTGCAAAACAATAAGCATTACGTGTGGATGTGTAAAACATCTCCACCATATTAATGCCTCTAGTTTGGTTCCAGCGTGCTCGTTGTAATTTCCACCTAGCAGCTAGGGTCGCTGTCCTCAAAAAAGCTATATTTCTGCACCACCAATATACTTTATGATGTTGATGGTCATTTCCTGGTCTGATCTTGTCCGATTCCTTTCTTATTATGATCGAATATTTTTTCAGGGCTTACATCGTTAGTATGATCCATACATGTAATCACAGCATTGAAAAACGCCACAATCTGAGTAGTTGTAGGTCTGCAGTTGCGTTTTATCTCTGATCTCACTGGGTTCCTTACGTAAATTGCAAATTGAATACCATGGTGATCGTTCGCAAATTCTTTATCCATTACAGTCCAGGCTATGAATTTGGAGGTAAGTCTCTCAGAAATCGCCGTAATGTCTACATTAGAACCAGCCTGAAAGGTCGGGATTCCCGGTGTATTTAGGACAATCATGTTTTGTGCCTTTAGTAGAGTTTTCTTCCCGGAGGGGTCGAGCGCATTTCTCTTAGTTCTTGAGGCTCGACATTAAAATCTCCTGCAAGTATCACGGTTTTTTTGTGGTCCTTTCGAGTTCCAAAATGATTCTTCAAATCTGTGTTCCTAACAGTTTAGAAAAATATTGCCACAAATAATGGTGGACTTTCCTAGAGTTAATGTCACCAAGCCTTGCCCGATTTCTGTATTCAATACGGCATATTTCTTAGAGACATTAATAATGGCGATATCTTTATCCTCATTCAAACCCAGTCTTTACTTCCGGCTGCCTTAATTTTTGGTTTTGCTATTATTATGTTTGGTTATTTGCTATTAGAGGGGGCTGTGACGTGTTTTATCGTCGCTTGCCAAACCAAATCGTGTGCGATTCTTCGCCTGTTCGCGTTTAGTTGTATGTAGTTCATGTTTATTTTCGAGATGCATTTTCACTTTCCAGGCCTCCAACCTGGTGTTGGACAGGGCACAGGAAGCCCTCACGTCTTCCTGTGCGCTGCTTGCCCCTTACTTTTTAAGCATCTACTCGTCTCGTACAGTCGCCGATCTTGTGACTTCCGGAAGATCCGGTCCCTGGCATCCCAATGAGGTATGTTCTGAATTCCAACACCTGTACCACCAACTTTGTCTAAACACAGCTCAATTCTACTAGAGTGCCATCGATGATGATTCTAGTAATCCGTATCAATTTTTCAGCGAGACGTTCTGGTACGTGGACTGACGCTCTCATAGTATCACCGTAAGCAGGTCTTAGTGCAAACACACGAACAGGACAGTTTATTAAAGAATTTCAGGATCGTATCTCACTTTCAAATGAAATAAGTTTGAATGAAGTTCAGCAAAAAAAGATGTATGTGTAATTTAACAGGTGTACAAGGATGTCGTATGATGTCCACATCAGATTCTTTTTGTAACAATTTTTTTCAAGAAAATGCATAAATGTAATCTATTTTTTTAAATAGTTCATTTCTGAAAATTATATTTTTATATGACCTGTTTTCTCTGTAACCAATAACAATATTGAGTTGAAATTATTACCTTCTAAGTAATAATTCTTGACTGTAAATTATACAGATAGACAAAAGAGTCAGTTTGTTTTTAAAAAAATTATAATTTTTTTTCTTTTTCTCAATGAGCGAAAACCATTGTGAAATATAATATTCTTTCTAACTTAAAAATTTATGAATTAAAAAAGGCGGCTGCGTTAAAAGTAAAAAATTAAGTGTAGAAAAAATTTGAAGTTTAATGGGTGACTTTGATAATGAGCCAAATGTTAACATGGAAAAGGATAAGCATTCCCACCCTCTTAATTTTTTATCGAGGTGGTTCAAATAACAAAAAAAAAACCAGGGCGTATTATTTTTTATCTATATTTTTTTGTTTGTTTTTTGTAACTGACGTCAATATGATCATTCCAAGGTCAATTAAGAAAAAAAAAACATAAATGTCATTTAATGGTTAAAAAAATTACTATCCAATGGGAATTCCAATCATGTGATTAGCAATTTCCTTCTATTTAAAAAGCAAAACGAAACGATTTTAATATTATTTAAAGTTGGGTGGTTACGATCCATCGAGTTAATAATTTTTTCAATAATTAACGTAGAATTTTCAAATCCTTTAAAATTAATTTTTCTTCCTTGTACGAAG
>JAAAKQ030437764.1:0-24592 GCA_010016005.3 Zanna intricata
AATGAATTGTAGCGTGTGTGAAAAATGCCATGCCTGACCGGGATTTGAACCCGGGACCTCCGGATAAAAGACCGAGACGCTACCACTCGCGCTACAGAAGCCGGCAACTAAAAGACATATACAATTTTTGCATGCTCGGAGTGGTTGGAATACAGAGAGGGAGACAAAGAGAGCAGGACTGATTGGAGTTATCCCGGATAATTTAGTAGTTCATATACTTAGTTCTCCAGTTAACTTGATGGTATTCAGCGAGTTTTCAACAACGGTACTTCGCGTGAAAACAGATGAGAGTAGGCGGAGAGGATATTAGATCTGGTCCGGGCGGACAGCTCTGGTAGGCAGAACCCGCATGCCGAGATGTGCCAGTACCGATGAGCGGCCGGAGACCCTTTCGGGATTGGAATGGTCGGGATTGAAAAAACCCGAAACTGGTGAGAGCAGCCACGTTGGTTGCCTCCATTGGAATGGGCACATAGGCGGGTAGTGCGAGTCCCAGGAACGGCATAGGTGGATCTGGTACACCCCCTCACGGACATTTGAGCCAAAGCCAATTAACAAAAGATTCGGAACCGGCAGGCCAACTTCCCATGCTGGATTTACAGCCGGAAGACGGGGAAGCCCTTTAGAATCAATGGACATCCCCCTGGGTTGAAAGATACTTAACTTTGAAACTAACCCAGGGGGGAGAGACACTTGCAAGTCTCCGTGGTGCAAGTGGAAGCGTCTTGGCCTTTCATCCGGAGGTCCCGAGTTTGAACCCAGGTCAGGCATGGCATTTTTCACATACGCTACAATTCATTCATATCATCCCTCTGAAGATATACTTAATTGTGGTTCCGGAGGTTAAACAAAAAAAAATAAATAATAACAACTAGATCATCCCCCGGTGATTTTATACAAATATTAATGCATTCAAAATCACCATTTACATCACAATGTTTAAAAAAAAGGTATTAAATTTTTATAGATTTTTTTTATTAGATTACAAACACTACTCGTTCAAAATTAGAGAAGAAAATGAAGTGAAAAGATAACAAAAGGTATATTGGTGGGAACCTCGCCGGTGGAAATTTAATCCATAACTAGCAAGTCAAAGAGCAAAAATCTTATCTGTTATTGAGCCGCCCAGTCAGTTTACAGCAATTGGCCAAATGGTTTTGTGTCACTGTATATTTTACTCTCAAAGCCAGCACTCTATGTCTACCAGTATGTTTACAGCAGCTGCTTGAATCAGTCCACTTCAGTAGTGTATCACGAATTTTACAATGAACAAAGAGTTTACATTAAATTTTATGTTGCAAACGAAGTCGTGTGCCGACTCTGTAAAAATGATAGAAAAAACTTACGGTAGTTTTATCAAAAACACGTACTTACGAGTAGTACAATGCGTTCAAGGTAGGCCGAGAAATAGTTGAAGACATGGCTTATTTTAGACGACCTAAACCGTCATCAACTTCTTCAACTACCAAAACATAAAAAAGGTGAAGAAATTGTGCTCGATAATCGACATTCCAGCTTAAGAGAGATAGCTCTTGATATTAGCACTTCTCACGAGTCAGTTTGTACAATTTTTGTAGATATTTTGGACATGAAACGCGTCATCGGACGGCTTGTCCAATTAAGAGTTCAAAAACAATACCGTGAGCAGGTCTCACGGTTCTGACATGACAATTTTGATCCAAAATTCATGGAATGCATCATATCTGATGTCGAGATGTGGGTCTACGAATTTGACATGCAAACAGTCACCAGTCATCACAATGGAGGATAAAAGACGAGCCGAAACCGAAAAAAAACACATCAAACGCAAGATGATGCTAATTGTTTTCTTTGATATTCGTAGTTTAGTGCATCAGAAATTCATTCCAGAGGAACAAACAGTCAATAAAGAATATTATTTGACCGTTTTCATGAGAAAATTCACCAGCCATAAAGCAAAGCTCATGGATGAAGCTGAAGACAGTATCGGTAAATGATTATAAAAAGTGATTCGAAGACTGTAAAAAACGTTGGAGTATGGTGTTGCGTCAAATGGGGCCTTCTTTGATGGCGACATTGATGAACAAATAAAAATTGCGCTTTTTTTTAACAATTCTGAGTTTTTTTTACTCTCTCTCTCTCTCTCTCTCTCTCTCACTCTCTCTCTCTCTCTCTCTCTCTTCTCTTCTCTTCTCTTCTCTTCTCTTCTCTCTCTCTCTCTCTATATATATATATGAACATACACAGTACAATTAAAATTTAATCCTAAAAACTATTCTAAATTAAGATTTCTTTATTTCTAGCAATGAATTGTTTTTTAACATAAGCTCGAATCTAATACACTCATTACATAATTCTAAATGTAAAACTTCACAAAAAAAAAAACTTTTCATAAAGGTCAATCAAAAGTGTAATAAAATATTTAATTAGGAAATGGTATCAGAAATTAAATATTGTGATATTCAGTTTTTAAAGAAAAATATTATCAGCTTGGATTCAATATTTGTAAACAGCTGGTTATTATTATTATTAAACTTAGTACATTAAAGCAATTCTTACATTAATAATATATCTTGATTATTTTTTTTTGTTGTATATTTTAAGCCGTTAAATACAGTATGCTTTTTAATAGTTGTTATCATTCATTTTAATCTTACTTATACATCACTTTTCAGACCTAAAGCGTTCTCTTTTGTTCTTTACTTAACAATAAATTTTTCTGGTACGCATTAGTCTGCTGCTATCTTTCTCGCTGTTACATTTTATTTATCATCAGTGAAACATTTCTTTAAAGTAATTAGAGTACTATGTTTTATTAACTTAGCATCTGAATTATGTTCACTAATCATTTTATAATAAGAAGTATCTTATAGACTCAGCAACGTTACTTCTAATATGACTTCGAGTTCGCATATCAAAGTGCTTGAGTGCAAAGTGTATCAATCAAATTATTTAGACCTTTCTCTAAAGCACTTGTAGTTACCGAGTTATACAGCCGAGTCTAGATAACTTTAAATTGAAACAAAGTTAAACATTAAAGCGGCTATCTAGTATGACACAAATATAATTATCTATACGTGTTCAATATGTTACTTCACTTAAGATTTATTTTATAAATAGACATCAATAAAATATATAATTATATTTGACCTCCTAAATAAATAAAAATAATGTAATAAATGCCTTTATTTCATTTTTTATAATGAATTACATAAAAAAAATTGCTATAACTGGTAATATTATATAAAGCCATTTTGCGTTCATTGATTTTACATACAAAGTTCAAATCTTATAAAATTTTCAAGTAATTCCTCAATGTAATACTGTTTTTGACACTATCAGTCGTGTTCATTAACAGACACAAGTTTTACTTATTTGGTCAATCGAACACATTTGTTAATTTTGAATACAGTTAGCTTATAAAAACCCATTAAATCTCAACATCGTTAGACTAGCTGGTAAAAGACAAAACAAAAGTTGGATAGGATATTTATTTCACGTGCTATTTAAAACAATCTGCAAAGATCCTTTTTTATATTCTGCAAAAGTATTTTATCTGGTTTGGAAGTGTTACAATTTCCTTTAAAATTTGATTTTGATAGATACAAAATGCATGATTGTGATTGTGATTCGTCATAACTAATGAGTTTAACAGCCGATATAATAACACTATAATATAAAAAATTATTAATTTAGCCGTGGGTTAAATTAATGTTTTAAAAATTTATATTACAGTTCTTTCTTTGCTTCTCACAAGTTGTTAGATAAAATAATTAGAACTCCAATTTAATTAATTTTTAATTAACTTAAGTACAAGAAATAATGCAAGAAGTAACTGCTGACGAAAGAAATATGTAAATAACATTTTTGTATACTTTTACAAAAGCAAATCCACAACCATAATGCTAATGTATATCACCACAAAGTCTTTCTACGCAAAGGAATGATTAATCACATTACAAGAGATCATAGGATAAAAATGTATCACTTTCTATAATTACGTTTGTTAAGGATTCGTATATCATCTGGAATCTATTTAAACACCATTCTTCAGATAAGATTAGCAATTTTTTTCAGGAACACAACGTGTTCTATTAACCCGGACAAATTCATATTTTGTTCTCGCGAAATTTCCTGAAGATAACATAATTCATTAGAGTTCCTTATCTTCTCAAAAATTTTATTTGTAACCCGGTCATCTCTCGAAAATCCCGAGCAAATCCAAGAATTAAATCAACATTAAGAAGCGCGGTCCTTGGTGTATCATTCAGTAATTTTAGCTTTCATTTTATTTTTAGACTCTTATTTCCCGTACAACAATTGTTATCTTTGTCGCTTTAATCAGTTCTTCCCATATATTTACAGATGAACGTCCGAATCCACTAAAAATTAGTCCATTTATTTTTTTTTTCCTTTTTAATACTGAGTATTTGAACAGTTTTGATAATCAATTTGAGAATGAAATAACAAACTTTGAAAAACTTTTTAACCTCTAAACACCTTGGACAACAGAACTAAAAGATCGGTGACATACTAAAAACAAACGATTTGATAACATCCGTTAGGAAGGAAACTTATATCGCTGTAAATTGCTTGAGCACGGTAGTCTCAAAGTCAACATGTAAATAATGGCGATAGAAATCTACTGTTGTCCTTTAATAATAACTGTAAACGGACCTTAAGATTGTAATTACAAGATTTCAGTTAAATAATTAAAAATGGAACAAGCTTAAACAAGACTAGAATCTTAATTTCTTTTTTCACTTTACAAGATCTTTAGCTTAAAAGTTAGGCTTCAAAATATTTTCGTTTCATAGACTTCAATAAAAAATTTTATAAACAGCCAAAAAATCAGAGTTAAAAATTTAAATATATTTTTAATACTTTTTTATCACAGATATTATTTATATAAAGTTAAATTTAATTTAAATTACATGTAATTATTGTCTTTAAAAAAAATAATAACTTTTAAATCATGTCCTTTATTGTTACGAATGTACCTATTTGTTTGATTATTTTTAGCATTTATTGTTTTTAGTTAAATTGTCCAACTTATTGTTTTATTATTACTGCTGTGTATAACAATTAATAGAATTCATTATTAGATGTTTTGTTCTGAATTAAATTTACGTTAAAATTATTTACAGTTTTTATATAAATATTTACAAACCATAAATTGACTGCATTATGGAATAATGTACTTTACCGCCCACGGCAATTTTTTGATGATGTTATTCAGTTTTCTATTTTTAGTTACATGAATTGAGAATTTTATCAAATTAAATCAATATTAGATCTCCTGAACTATTAAAACTGATAAAACGTTTAGCAGCTTTGATGTTGTGTGAAAGTATAAGCAAAAAAGAAAATAAATATGTTTGTTCAGACGAAGAGAATGAAATAAATGTCGCTTTTTGATGAGCTATTTGTCTTGTCCAGCTAAGAGAGTCGGTCTGTGATTGGTGCAAATTGGATTCCGGTCCATTCGCACCCCACCGAACACTCCAATACCATTTTCTCTCACACTACATTTTTTTCCAATACCTTTTTCTTTATCCAGTACACCGACCCGATGCGGGTGTTATTTGCAAAGATTTCATCCTCTTTCCTTTCGGTTTTAACCTTCTTTCTCTTTTTATCTTCACAACGGTTATCGTATCAACCTTCTGCAGCGGAACGGGATTGGATATCGACACACATCAGTTTATGCTTTTATCTTGGAAAAAAGAAAATTGAAATAATCAATCCTTTTACTTTGCTACCGTAATTCTATTTAATAAAAATAGTATATAACACGCTTAGTTTTTCAATATATAATTTTAAGTAAATCTTATATTAATTAAAAATATTTTTTCAGATAAAATTTTATATTTTCAAATAGTTAACTAAATTAACCTTATTGACCAATGTTATAACTGATAGTAATTTCATTAAACTATACCATTATCATTATTTTTCAATAATTTCATTACTGATCAGATTATTTTAATCGTTTGAATTTTTTTTTCGTATTACGGTGATTTTTTTGTGGTTGAAAATCTTCTTAAGAAAGATTAAATTCACTTACAAACCCAGATTCAAACTTTATTATTGAAAATAAAAATCATAACTTTTTGATTTACATGGATTCTCAAAGAGAAACTCTAACTGTAAATTGCAAATACCTTTCTTATCTCTCTGTTAAAGAATATCGTTTCAAATCGAAATAAAGCAGAAAAAGTTTTAAAAGTTTGTATTAATGAACTGTAATTTATACAATCTTAAAAATACAGTTTAAATAAATAAATAAAATTTAATTCTTAAATTTAAAGAAGCAATAAGTATTTCCTATGAAATTGGACATTGTAGAAATATACCTAGCAAAGTAGAGCAGAAAAAATCTTTAGAATTCTATATACATTAGATCTTCATGTTAGTTGATAGTCATTTTCTATTATAACTTTCTCTTAAGATTAGCGTCTGAAGGTATCCTTCAAATATGACGTTACGATATTCTTAATCACGAGTTAATAGAATTTTACATGTAAACATGCTAACTGAAATTTTGCATATACATTATAATTTTTCTGTTGTTCATAGTTCAAATACAAACAATATTATACTTTCAGTCTATTCTGTAATTCTAAGTACAGAGACTGATAACTGTTTTACAAGTGATCTCTATTTTTATCTCAATTCATATTTTTCAGTTTACAATTTTTTTTTTTTTATAGATGTATAGAAAATAGTCAAATACAATGAGGGTTAAACGAAAATTAAAAATTGAGTAGATTTCACAAATCTAATTAAAACAATTGTCGAAACAAAACATACCTCATGAATATTATTCATATTCCTGTAATTAATTTGTCCAAAACATCTTATATTTATAGAAAAACAATTCCGGTAATATCTACTGCCGATAAATATTTATAAAATGTTAAATATCAATGAAATTGTAGAAAAGAGATGTAGAAAACCTGAAGTAATTGACTGAAAAACTTTAATTTTAGTTTGATCCCTCAACGTAGATTAGTCACATGAATAAACTGAGTATAATAATCGAAAACTTCTTTCACTGAAAATAAATCGTATACTTTTTATAAATAAGCTTAAAAAGGGTCTTTTTTTTTGTAGTATGGATTTTATAAATTTGATTTATTAATCTTATGTTAATTATTTTATATCTTCTTAAACTTCGTTTTTTAATTTTATTACAACCACCTTAAGTTAATTAGTTAAGAAATAAGTAATTTCTTTATACAAAATAAAAATTAAATTAGTTCTGTAGCTTATTGTGATTTATTTAAACAACAATACGTTGGAATACCGTTGTTTACAGTCCATAAAATTTTATTTAAACACTTAATAAAGATCTATTTGAGACAAGAAATATTACTCTTTTGAACTGATGTTGGTTAAAGTTTTTATATGTAATTTTTTTTTACATAGCTGTCACGTATTTCCTTTCTCTACTGAGAATAATGAATAAAAGGGTTGATTTACTTAATGTAATTGTTGGATAATTGAATGATACCTCCAGAAACCAAATCGGTGACCTATGTATGTTGCGTTTGTAAGAAGAATGTAACTTGCATCAACCGCATTATATGAAGCATTTGTAAAACCTGGAAATTACGAAATTAAATTTATAAGTGTATACAATGAAATATGATGAGGTTTTGAAATATAGGTTTACTCTTTTTGAAATAAAACCACCTCAAAAAGCTCTCACTGAATCAGATAGTAACATTTTCATAGAATTTCATTAAAACCTGTGTAAAAATATAAAATCATGTCCGATAAACGATATCAAATAATGCGCGGATAAATTTTTAGGATAAAATTTAAATAAATATTTAAGTTTTTAGGCGAAAAATCTTGTAAAATTTACCAAATTCTATTAATCTTGCTCCGTTTAAGTGGTAATGAGAGAGGTAGAGAATTCAAAAGAAATCCGCCAATCTCTTATGCTTTATCGATGTTTTACCACATCATTAAACAAATTCTCCCAAATATTTCATAAAATTATTTGGGGAATATAAGACCCTTTCCTTCATCTTTGTTTCCAAACGTCTGGTCGTTTGGAAGAATGTAGGATACTTCAAATGACTCAGTGCACATTTAGTCGAATTTCAGGGTGTTCTGTAGAAGTTTTCTAAGTTTAAACTACGGAAAATGATGTTAATATGCTTTAACTCTTCGATTTTCATTTCTTCTTTATCCCTTATCGTTGGTGAAAATTACAGTATTCTTCTCAATACTTAAATTATAGATGCAGTAAAACAACTTTTAAAAATTTTGAGTATCCACATCATTATAATTTCCACTTAAAATGTTTTAATGAATCGACTAAAAACATATAATGAATAATTGATGAACTTGTAATAATATATTAAAACTAATTACCACAATATCTGTTTTTCTTTCAAAATATTGTTTACTTTTTTGATCCACCCTTTTTGAAGCAAGTATTTTGTTCTTATAATTTGATTATTTAGATTATCACGATATAACGATTTACATGGAAAAGACTCTTGCTATACTTGTTCTTAACATTGCTACTCGTAATAACTACTTCCATTCCTCTGTTTTCGTAAATAATGATGTTAGTTGTTAATTAATTATTTAGTTTATATTAATTTTAGATGAGTTTTATTGATATTATTTGATAGTCATTTTAATAAGTTGTGTATAATATTCTTTATTTAGAGTTAATTGTTTGTACGAGTTGACAATCATTTGTACTTATAAATAAGATTTAGCGAAGTCCATTTTTTCTAAAAATTTAAGTGGCTACAGTTAGATCAGCCCTGTAGTTACCAGCATCCGTTCTCAGGTATAAATGGAAGTTGTAAATTTTAATCTAATTTTTCTTATTATTGATATAATCAATTTTTTAAATACTCAGACTTTAACTAATTGTCTGTTTTTTCCAGTAATCGCATTGCAAAAAAAGAAACAGTAAATTCATAATGTTTCTTTAATTCAACAGTTTCATGCATTGTTTCCAAAACACCCGTTGTCGGTTTTATCATTAATTACGTCATCATAACAAAATTAATATTATAACAAAACTGTTAGTAATGGGAATGAATGAGTTAACATATACTAATCATTAATTCATCATTATTTAATTTAATTTCATTCTGTTAATTTTTAAAGAAAGTAAGAAGTTGAAATTTAATAAAAATATAAAAATTAATGAAATCTAAATTTAAGATGAAATTCAGAAGAGTTAAACCAATGTTTAATACATAGAATTTCTCTAATAAAACTGATATATTTTATTTAATTGAAAACCCTCTTTTTTCTCTACCTGTCCCCCCCCCCAGAGTCGGACCTACAATTCAGTATATCTCAATTCTGGAGGGTGCTATCACCTCAAACTACCTGGGCAGCAACGCCAAGTCTAGCAAAGCCGTTCCCCATGTCCCACCCAGATAGCCGGTTCTCGGTCTTGCATGCCTTGTCTATAATGGAGGAACCCCCGAAGGGGATCCCGCTCCGGGACTACTGTCTTTACACCTCCCCTGATGACATTGGGTGTCAACGATAAGCATTGTATACCCTACATCTCCTTCGGAGACCCCAGCTGTTCTTCGAAATCACCACACCTCCGCATGCCAGCATTCGCATCTGGATCTGTCCTACCTTTTCTACGCTATACATGCCCCTCCATCAGTGCTCCGAATCTGGGACTGAACCTTCATAGCAATGAGCCAACCTCTTGCACGCAAACCCACAGTCTGAAAAGTAACTCCGTCTGATACAGCTGAGCGAATTCCCTCACGAGGAATGAGAGAGCGAACGCTTGTTAGCATCAGACACATCATATTGTCGACCCTGTGCACGCCAGCCTTCCGTGCGATGTCCAGAGCTTACTCACAAGCCATTTCCTGGATTCCTTACAGTTGCTAACTGTAAGTTATTATGGCCACTGCCTCCATAATTATAACAGAGAGAAGACCTGTCAGGCCTGCGTCACTCCACGCCTCTATGGCCAGCGGCCCAGCATCTGTTAACACTTTACGACATCCTTCATCAATCCTGCTGGAGTACTATCCAATCTTGATCCAACCTCTTTCGGCTAACTATGTTGCCATCCGTTGGGGAAGCCCAACAATGGCTTTGAAAATATCTCCATACATTGGTCGCAAGGGCGAGGCCCGTATAGGGACCTCGAAGCCCACCTCCTGTTGAATAGCTGCCACAATTTCTTCGTGGGTGGTGTCCAGATCATTAACACATAAGAACGCCGAGCCAACTTCCCGACCTCGTCACATACCATCACACCTTGCAAGTGCGTGCTGAGCCTTCTCTAATGTCCTCATGTTTGGAGTCTCTGAAACTAATCTCCAAAGAGTCAGTTTCCGGATAGATAAAATGTCCTCTGCCAGATCGTCCTCAATACCTCCTTTCACCTCTTAAGGAGATCCTCGTATTTCCTACCTTCCTTGCTCATCGTCACAACAGTTGTCTTTGGGCCTCTGGGTAGTGGCGCGCCTTAGACGTTACGACACCACTAATTGAAGATGTAACCTATCGAGGGCTTAACTTTTCTCCTCGCCCAAAATTCAGCGGAAGTAGTCACCAGTGTCATTAGATTCAAAGAGTATGAGTTTGTCACTCTCTGCCCACCATCATCAGGTGCCTCAGCAAATCCTTTTCATCATCGTCCACTACAATCACGTTGACTCTGGACATATCGGAGTTCTTGTCATCCAGATACAAGATGTCGGTGCTTTGAGAGTTCTGTAACGCCGTAGCGTTAGGGATGACTACTTTGGAGTTCAATCTCTTGCCCATGCCAGGTGCAGTGTCATACGTACCATAGTGTCATACGTACTCCTCTTAGTCAAACCCCGTTTAAGGGGGATGACAACATCATTTTGCAGTATCCGCTGCAGGGAGGCTCCTCCTGCCGTAAAGTTTAACGTATACTTTCCTTCCCCAACGAGAGCCTAAGACCTTCCCAAGCTCGTCGACATCACAGATTGTAAAAACCGTTCAACGATCTCCATATTGATCCAGGAGGTCTAAGTCTTCTTGTCCTGAAGTATTTTAACAGCGCCCACAGAATCAGTACCACCCTATCTGCACATCTTATCTTCAGTCTAGAGATCTTCTCGTTCTGGTGCTTTTGGAGGAATCTCAAAATTGTTTCACCTCCTTATCCTTCTCAGAGGTAAGCATAACAAAAATGTATAACTTTACTCCTCGTATACAGGTAAAATGTGTGAATTGAGACCCACACAAGTATACCATGCGAAGAAAAACGTTCAAAGAGAAAGAATTTTTTAAATCCAAAATCAAAACAATGATCAGCTGTTATAACTTTAACAACAACTAGTAGATGTAAATATGTAATATCACCACAAATAACATGGTAAGAATTAAAATAAGTAACTCATTCCAAACAGCCCACCGGGCTGATCTAGTGGTTAACTCGACGTAGCAAGTTCTAAGGTTCAAATCCTAGTAAAGGTAGTTATTTTTACACAGTTCTGAATACTAGATTTGAATACGGATTTGGTGGTTAGGTTTCAATTAACCACACTTCTCAGGAGTAGTCAACCTGAGACTGTACAAGACTACATTTCATTCAGATTCATACACATCATCGACATTCATCCTCTGAAGCTTACGGTAGTTCAGGAGGCTAAACAGAAAAAGAGAGAACTTAATCCAAACAAATAATTTGCGAAATAGCAAATAAACCCAAGAAAATTCCAAGGAATTAGTCACCAGCCTACGGTCGCTAGGCAACCAAGGAGAAAACTTGTTATTACTAACTGAAGAGCAGATGTGTCAATAAATTATGACAAAAACGTCTCCAATTCTTCAAAAAATTGTTCTGTTCGCTACATGAAGGTGGCGGAAACGTCAAAACACAAAATTGACCTCCAAAAGGGCGAAATTATTATACCCTAAGTGGGAGAATACAACCTCAATTAGGGGTTTTATTTCGGTTTTTGGTTTAACCTCAATTAGGTTAAACCAAAAAACCAAAATAAACATTAAAACGTATAAAAACTCCCCAATTAATGAAAACGAAACAAAGTAAAAACAAACGAAAGATATTAAACGAAAAAAAAACAAAAATGTAACTCTTTAAACATGGAAAAGGATCCGCAAACATAGAGGATGAATTAGATGACCCGTCACCTAGAAAAGTTTGAAGCCAATTCCAATTGATAATCTACAGAAACACATATTAACAGTGAATTTAGTGGAATCTCAAAAACTTCTTACATCCTCTCATCCTCAAATCATAAAATAATGTATTTACTGGACTAGAAAAAATAAATTGTAATAAATAAATATAAATAACCTTAATTATCAAGGATTTCATATTATAATTTATTATTTAAAAGAATTTTACAAATCATATTAGTCAAATTACATCATCGTTAAAAATCCACCTTACCAGCTAGTTGAAATAAAACCCAGGATCTTTCGGTTTAACTGAAAGCTTTGATCAGGTGTTAAAAAAACATTATATTGAACTCAAAATAATAAAGTTAAAATTTAAAATCTCAGCCTCAGTACACTCAGCCTTAGAATATACTGTCAGGGCTGGACAGTAACCATTATTGGTTTTAATTTTAACTTATGGTTTTGACTTCAGTAGAATATTTCTTAATTCCCGATGATGAATTTCAATTAAGCCGTAAGATCTTGGGTTTTATTTCAACTTGCTGATAAGGTGGATTTTTAATCGTTAATATTATTTGATTCATTAACATATCAGAAGTACCATATTCAAAAAGTTAAATCATATTTGGAGAGTTTACAAAAATTAAAAAAAACATTAACACGAATAATACTAATACTGATAGATACAAAAATCGTTACCAGCGACGAAAGGAGAATTTCTATATCATTGATAGGAATTTTTTTATTTGATAGTTAAATATTGTTTGAATAAAAAGTAAAAGTTTATTAAAACGTTTAAAAATACCGGATATTTTTTGCTGTGAAAGCATACAGTGAAAAGGGATCATCCCTAGGGGTTTTGTTTCGTGAAATAAAGTTGAACTTGCTTTTTTAATTTCCTCTCGGAAACAATTAGGCCGCAAGATGCGTTTACAGAGTTTCAATAACCTTCTCGGAGATCTGAGTGTTATTTAGCAAACCTATCTTTAAGTACAAGTCACGTTTTACCACTGAAATCAGAATATCTATATAATAATCTGTTGCTAAAACTATTCTTCCCTCTCCAAAAAAAAAAGAGAAAAAGTTGCTGGAGAATTCTAAATGAATTATATGGCGCAATTATTTTTTGTTATTTATATAATATTTTAATCTAGTTTTTATTTTCGGGAAAACTCTTTTGTGAGAATTTGTTACCGTTTTATGATCATTTTACTTTATGATTCTGAATTTAAGTGATACAATACTTAAAACTGTCTGTTTGACTACCAGCTTTGTGGAGCCATCATTTGTATGCGATTTTCAAACTATCTATCGATTTAAATAAACATCAACATTTAATTAGTGATCCTAACCTATTTTGGCTCTTCTCTAATCTCTTCTTTTCCTTTTTTTAAATTATGGTAAGCAGTGCTTAGCCGAACGATAACGAAACTATGTTTATAAAACTAAATTATTCTTTAAATCTCCTTTCATCGCAGGTAACGATTGTTTTTATCGTTATTTACTGGTTTTATTTGTGTTAATATTTTTTAATGTTTGTAAACTTAGCTAATATGATTTTTAAGATCTGTTAATAAATTATAATATGACATTCTTGATAAAGTCCTTTACGTTTTTTCATTAGAATCTATTTTATCTAGTCAAGTTGCCACATGTAAATTGACTTTATGATTTGAGAGTGAGAGGATGTAAGACGTTTTAAAGTATATACTACATTCATTGCTAATATGTTGTACTCTAGGTTACCTATTAAGATATTAGTTCTAATATAGAAATTCTGTGTATTAAGCATTGATTGAACTCTTCTTCACTGTCAATGATGTAATTATGTAAGTCAATGATAGATAGTATTAATAAAACTGGAGTTTTTAATCGTAAATTTATTTTTTCTATTCTGTTTCATGTACTGTTTCTTAATTTATTACTCAAACTAAATCATTTAAATCAATTCATTATTTACATTTTGCGTTAGTTAAATTGATTAATTATTTCACAGCTTGACACGATGATACATGAGTTCAAGTTTATTTTATGTTTTCAGTTTTCATCAAGAAAATTATATATTCTGTTCTGTTTGATTGTAATTTTTATATGAATTTGAAGAACTACAATTTTATAAAAGATATGAAATAACATTAGCAAATGATTTCTTAAAAAGGATACTTACCACAAAATGATTATATAATATTAATTACAGATACTGTTATTATTAATTGCACAGATATATACAGAAGACAAAGTCAATTTTATTTGCTGGTATTCTTTAAGATGAAAATATAATCAACCATCTCAAAGATCGTAGAGAATGACTAAAGAACAAGGTTGATTTTAAATTAGAAACATCTCAAAAATTACTCAGTGTAGAAATTGTAGTAACGATGTCTTTACTTCAACGACTGACAGAAGATACCAATTTTCAAACTAAAATTAACAATATATATTGCAGAGATTTGTTGATTAAATATGATTGATTTCATCTACTTCTGTAAAAACATTAAACTGGAAAAATTTGTATTGATTTTGATGCTAGAAATTTCCAAATTCCAAGTAATAACGATGGTGGGAAAAATATTTTCAGCCACTATCATCTTGAACACCGAGGTGACTTTTTTTTGATACCTTATTCCTGGATACCAGGAAACTTGAAAAAGTTAAATTCAGTTTATGGACGACTCCTTTTTTTTTTGTCGATGAGTTTGGAAGGAATACCATTTACGTACGCCCCACGGAGTCATCGCGGGGTGTGCCGGGCTCGGAACGAGAACTCTAACCGTCCCAGGCTAGCTAACAGCTAACAAGCTCCACCAAGGTGTTATTCGGCGTAAAATGACCTGCCCCCTACCAACTAAACCTCCCTCGCAGCTCTTCTCCTCCCGGAGATCGGATTCGCAATTAAGCATAACTCAGTCTCGTGGCGGGGGGGGGGTTATGTCCGACTCTTGTATTCGGACTACTCCCTTGGTTCTTGATCGTTCTTCTGTCGATCAGCTATCTTCACCTGTTAACATAAAATAAAACAAAATCTATCGCACATTCATTCTTGCATCCAAACTCTCACAATGAACTTATAGATCTCTCTCTTTAAGATTATTTATTTAACGGATTCCTTCTTTTTAAGACGGCATTGTATGTTCCTAAGATCTGCCTTTTTGAACTTCCTAAAAGTGGTGCATACTTCCTGTATATTGGTGCATAATTATCAGGCGTTTTTATTGGCGTCTTATTTTTTAATAAAAATTGGCGTTTCGTTAACTTCTTTTTAATATAAATATTTCAGTTTTCAGATTTCTAAAATGCGTGTCGATAATCATTCTCATATTCTGTCATATTATGCTTTACCACTTTGAAAAATGATAGAAATCAGCACAGTCATTTTGCGATCTCAACGATTTTTTTGGTGAAAGAATAATCAATCAGTGAAAGTCGATGAGCGGATGGTTTGCCAATTTCAAATCTGCTGACACGTCCTTAGAAAATAAGCTTTGAAGAGGTCGACCATCGAATTTCGATGGTCAGACACTTTTGGCAGCCGTGGAAGAGGACGAAAGGGTGAAAACTCGAATGCTGGGCGGAAACTTCAAACTGGACCATTCATCCATCGTTCGTCGTCTTATAAAAGCTCGGAAAGGTTCCCTACGAACTCTCTGACAACAATAAAGCCGAACGTGTCCGAAGTTTCACTGATTTGCTGCAACGAAACGAGCAAGCACCGTTTCTGAAGAAAGACCGCGCAAATAGAACCACATCGTCTTCCATCACTATAATTACCTGAAAGAAAGGGTAGGAAATTAGAAAATTAGAAAAACATTTTTGAATAGCAAGCACTGTGTATGAAATAGAAAATAATTGCTTACGTAAAAATACTCGATAAATATATTTACCAGTAATTTACAAGATTCCGTATATTTTTGACACGATAGGTGTCAGAAACAATTGAAAAATATATTAATGTTAGTAGAATACCAAATTGGTATCTACGGATGATGGAACTAAAAATGAGATCTAAGAGCAAAAATAAAGAAAAATAAGTAAGGATGTGAATTTTTTTTTTGTCTTCAGTCATTTGATTGGTTTGATGCAGCTCTTCATGATTCCCTATCTAGTGCCAATCATTTCATTTTGGTATACCCTCTACATCCTAAATCCCTAAAAATTTGTTTAAATATTTTAGACGTTGCCTTCCTACAAAATTTTTTTCACCTATCTATGCCTCCAATACCAAAGGGATTATTCCAGGATGCCTTAATATGTGGCCTATAAGTCTGTCTCTTCTTTTAATTATATTTTTCCAAATGCTTCTTCTTCATCACTCTGCCGCACCATCTTTTTTTTGTCACTTTATCCACCCATCTGATTTTAATATTTTCCTATAGCACCACAAATCTTCTAATCTTTTCTTCTCAGGTATTTTGATCATCCAAGTTTTACATCCATATAAAGCTACGTTCCAAATATATGCTTTAAAAATATTTTCCTGACATTTAAATTAATTTTTGCTGTAAGAGAATTATATTTCTAACGGAAAGCTCGTTTCGCCTGTGCTGTTCGGCATTTTATATCGCTCCTTCTTCTTCCATATTTAATAATTCTACTTCCCAAATAACAACATTCTTCTATCTCCGTAATCTTTCCTCTTCCTATTTTTATATTCAGTGGTCCTTTACATTGTTTCTTCTACATTTCTTTACTTTTAGTTTCCTTCTTGTTTATTATCATGCAGTTTATTTTCTTGTGTAGGACTACATTCATGTCATTCATTCTTTCTTTTAAATAGATTTTACTCTCAGCTAGAATTACCCTATCATCAGCAAATCGTAGTCGCTTTATATTTTTGCCTTGCATATTTTCTCCAATTCAGATCTTATCAGATCTTTAACAAATCAGATGTTCTTTAACAATCTTATTTTATCAGATCAGATTTGTTCTTTAACATCATTAATTGCTATTTCTATGCAAAGATTAAAAAGTATCGGGGAGAGGAACATCCTTAACCAACTCTTTATTTTTATTACCGCTTCTTTCTTATGTTTTCGATTACTGCTGTTGCAGTTTAGTTCATGTAAATGTTAGCAATTATTCTTCTATCTCTAAACTTGAACCCTACATTTTTTTAAATTCTAAGTATTTCATTCCAGTCTACGTTAAAAAATGCCTTTTCTAAGTATAAATTCCAAGTATGTTGTTTTGTGTTTTTTTTTTATTCTTCCTTTTACTATTAATCTGAGCGCTAAAATTACCTGCTAATATTTTTTGTAATATTTATTTGCCTGTTAATATTTTACATTACCTGTTGTTGCTAATATTTTCGTGAAACAAAATTGGTCTTCTTCTAACATTTCTTTTTTTTTTTTTTTTTTTTTTTTTTTTGGAGGGCGAACAACGCCTGGGCGTTATTATCGCCCGTTCTAACATTTCTGCCGCTCAGTTTTTCTGTACTGAATTCTATTTAAGATTTTTGAGGTGCGTAGTTGAGCTAATTATTCTGTATTCTTCACATTTATGCAGATAAATGTGAAGAATACAGAATATTGCTTCTGCTTCTGCTTTCTTTGGAATCATGTCAATAACACTATTTTTTAAGTCTGACGGAACTTCCCCTTTTTCGTAAATATTATACACCAGTTTGAATAAACTATCTATCGCTTTCTCACCTGCAATGTTCAGTAATTCTCCAAGTATCCTGTGTAGCCTAGGAGCCTTTCTGCCATTAAAGTCTTTTAATGTTCTCTTAAATTCAGATCTCATGTCCTCTCGGTAATTCAGTTCATTCTTTTCGACTTCCTCTTCTTCCTCTGAAACACCAGTTTCTAATTCATATCCTCCATGCAACTCTTCAATATATTCCTCCCATCGATCAACTTTTTCTTTCGTATTGTACAAATTGTTTACGATCTCTTTTCTCATTTTTCATTCCATTTCTGAACACTTTTCTTTAATCCACTCTTCTTTCTCAAATTTGCACTTCCTATTTATAGTATTTCTTAATTGTAGATAATTTCTTTTGCCTTCTTCATCACTAGCATTCCTGTACTTTCTACGTTCATCCATCAGCTGCAATATATCCTCTGATATCCAAGAGTTTTTTTACCAGTTCCTTTTGTTTCACCTAAGTTCGCTTCTGCTGATTTAAGAATTTCCTTTTCGACATTCTCCCATTCTTCTTCTATATTTTCTACATTATATTTTTTACTCAGAGGTCTTGCGATATCCACCTCAATAATCTTCTTTTCTAAATTCCACTGATTCATCTTTTTTTGACACCTTTTCACTGACACCTTTTCTTCAGGTTTTTAAACGCTAATCTACATTATGGTCGCTATCAATGTCTGCCCCAGGATAAGCTTTGCAGTCTTCGAGTTGATTTCTAAATATTTGTTTAACTATGGTGTAATCTCTCTGATACCTTGCAGGGTATTTTCATGTATATATTCTTGTATTATGATTTTTAAACTGGGTATTGGTAATTACCAAATTATACTTCGTGCAAAACTCTATAAGTCGGTCCTCTCATTCATTCCCTTTGACCAGCCCGTTTTCACCCACAATATTTTCTTCGTTGACTTTTCCGATGCTTGCATTCCAATCTCCAATTAATATTAAATCTTCATCCCCTTTTATGTGTTTAGTTGCTTCATCAATTTCTTCGTATTATTTAACACCCTACCTCATCATAAATCATGGGCATATTGTAGGTATATAGACCACATAGACGTTGATAATCATTGTCGGCTTAGGTTTTAATTTTATACGTATTCAAATGAGTCTATCACTATGCATTTTGAAAGAGTATGTTCTCTTTCCTATCATATTGTTCATTACGAGACCTACTCCTGCCTGTCCTTTATTTGAAGCCGAATTAATTATTCTAAAATCAGCTGACCAAAAGTTGTTTTCCATTTCCCACCGAATCTCGCTAATTCCTACTACATCTAACCTATTAATAATATCCTAATATCAATTTATCTCTTTTTAACCTATCAACCATTTTAGTGTTCTTACATTCCACGTTTCGACTAGTAGAATGTTATTTTTTAATTTTCTAGTGACTCCTTCCTTAGTAGTACCCAACTGGAGATTCGGATAGGGGACTAGTTTACCTCTGGAATATTTTACGAAGGAAGGCGCCTACATCATTGTTACATGTAAATTCAGAGAGCTACATTTTCTTGAAAAAAAAAACAAGGTGTATTTGTCCATTGCTTTAAGTTGCGCAGTACTCAGAAGATTAAGTGATGTTGATATGGCCTCTTGATTTACACCCTTAACAACTATTGAAAGAGCTGCTGCCCTCATTCAGGAATCATTTCTTAGTCTGGCTCTCAACAGGTACCAGTGCAATATGGTTGCGCCTTCGGTCCAGCTACTCAGTAACTTTGAGCACTCAAGCTCCCTCACCATCGCCAAGATCTCATGATCTATAGAGGGAAGGTGTGAAGATTAAAATATTTATCTTTAACATTTGACTATCTTATCAAAAAAATTAACCCAAAAATAATTAAAAATTGTTAAAATTCGCATAACATAAATATTCAATATTTGAAAAACATAAATTGACAGATTAATGGTTAAAATATGCTTGGACAATAAAAAATTGAATGATGAAAATAGGTCCAATAATTGTTAAGATAAATAGGATTAAAAAATTTAACTCAATAAATATTATGTATATTGAAATAAGGAAATAAACAATTTTATTGAAACGTATTTTTTAATTTATTAGAGAGAATTGGTCAGGAAAATCGAGACGTTACGATTTAAAAAGAAAGTTTTTTTTTCAAAAATGTCTGATAAATAATTATTACTAGTTTAAAGGAAGAACGGAAGTTTTGAGTATCGATTGCAATAAAATATTTACTTTTAATAAAAAAAAGTTAAATGAAGATTTAAAAAAATAAACACGAAACAAATATTGGATTCTATTATAACAAAATTTTAAGTTAGATTATATGAGTACTGTATGTCAAAACATTTATCAGAGTTACGTCTTTCCCAGGAAAAAACTATACCATTAATATATAAATTTTTTTAAATAGAAATCAAAAAAACAATTTGGAATGTTTTAACATTTTTTTATTTTTCTAAAATTATCACGTAATTCTTAGGTTTCTAAAAAAACAACATGATAACTTTTATAACAATTGCCGAATGTGCAAAAATATTCCAATAAAAGTGGTATAGACGCTGTCATCTGAAATATAATAAAATAATTAGTTTTATTACAAGTAATATTAAAAATAATTAGGTCAAATATATTCTTGATTAAATTTTAATATTTAAATTACTTTATTTATATCTCGCCTTACAAAATTATTTGTTTAAATAAAAAAAAATTTACCTGTAATTGCATTAATTTATAAAATACATACGTTTATTACACTAAGTTGCATAATATTTTCTAGAAAGAGAATTTTAAATGAAAAGCTTCAACTCTGATTATATTATATACATTTTGCTGTGATTAACACGTCGGCTTCAGCATGGTGACACTGTTCATTCAATCCCATCAAACAACTTTCTCGCTACAACCTTCTTTCTGACGGTGTAACATAATTTCATTTAGCAATAGTATAAAAATGTATACAGAAAATGTAAAACATCGCAATCTACTTTACACAGTAATTGCTTTTATTTATAATTTTATATACCTCTCAAATTTTTTCGTTGAATTTCAATTTCCTTCCAAAAATTACATCTTTCAACCTACTTAACTCTTTCTTACAAGTTGAGAGTAGATGAATGGCTCCATTTGCTCTTACAAGATGAGAGTAAATTAATGCTATTTGTACAGCTTGCATTTATTAGTCACAATTTATGCAACCCTCTCCTAAGAATATAATTTATTTTGGTCATTAGCAAAACCAGATATGGAAATTTTTGTTACAGTTATAGCTTCTCTTATAAGGAATTAGACTTAAATTTAAACATGGATGAAATATTTTGTTTTTTTAGAATACATTTCTTTGAAATTTAAACACAGTTACTAAATTATTTTATTGATATTTTTTTTTTCATTAATAATATCATCAGTAAAGTTGAAAAATTTACATGCTGTAAAAATTTAATAATGAAAAAAATTATATTTTAAATACCAATTTCATAAATTTAAATCAGTTGAAAACAGTGGATGAGAACCACTGTTAACAACAGATCCGATTTAATTCTATTTTATAATGATGGATCGTTACTGTAATCTTGATTATAAATGCTCGTCTTTGGTTAATAATATATTACAGGTAGTATCTTATAAACAGTGTCTGTAGCTGTTCGTCTTTCATGTTAAGTAAAGCTTTTGTGTAGTGTTGACAAACCAGCTTATTCAGTCAGAGATGTTGCGTCTATGTATCTATAACCAGTAGCAGACATTTTGATATAGTTGTTCTCTTTCAACTATTTGCACCTACACCTCAATAGCATTAATTAGTAATCGAAAAATTGTATTTACAAATCTGTAACGTATGCATGAAAGCAATTCAAGAAAGAATTATCACACTTAGAGAAACATGGGAAAAATTTTTTTGTCTATCAGTGTTATTTAATGTTGTTATATGTTACACCTAACATATATATGTGTATAATTTACCTTATTCGTATATTATATACTACATTTATATGATTAGTAATAATGTTATTATTTATAATAAATAAAAATTTATAACTGGAATATTATTATGCTTAATGGATTTTTCAAATACATAGATCATTTCAAAACACACAGTTCGATTTAAACATTTTTTACTTGATTTAAAACTTAATAAGGGATTTACAATAATAAATGGAAAAATAAAAATCTTATATTTTGTATATCTATTTTCAATGAAATTTTCTAACGAATAAATCTTATATATATATATATATATATATAATATTATATATATATATATATATATATATATATATATATAAAGCTGCATGGGTCACTCACTCACTGACTGACTGTTGACATTAATTCTAACCCATAAGGAGGCCTCGGAGCGAAAAATGTCAAGAGATCTTTTTTTTAGGGAGTGGGCTGAAACCTACCAGAAAAATCCGAAATCTTGAAATTTCCCCCCCCCCCCAATAATTCTGCGTGACTAGGAGACGTTCGAGAGCAACGTTCCGGGGAAACGTTTTGTAGAGCCCGTAAAACCGATTAATATTTCACAAAACAAAATCGGCCCCTGTCCCCTATTGGGCCAAAAATTTCAAAAAACTGTTTTTTTAACATTTCAAGCCATCTTACCACTCCCCGAAAACTCTCCCGCGATCTAAATCGATATTTCTTTATAGGGTTAATCCCGAACAATGTGATGAATTCCATACGAAACGCGGGAAAATTATAGGGGGTCGGGGAGAACACCAAAATTAAATTTTCAACATCTTAGGGAGCGTGCAAGCCTTTTTTCGACATGCGAGCAACTTTCTTTACTTATCTGTGACCTATATTTTTTATTAGTGCCTCCTCTTCAGAAAACTCCAAAGTTTATTATATGCTTTTAACCCGATCAAGTCCTCGGGAAACATTTTGAGATACGTGGGCTTTTTTGGAAAATTTTGTATTTTTTTGAGGCCTACTGATAATATAAGGTATAAGGAGACCCTATAGTGCATAAATAATTAGAAATATTTTTTTTTAGTTTCATTGAAACTCTCGGAAAACGTTTAAAAAATTAAGTATCGGCCCCCTCCTTATGAGGGGGGGTAAACTTTTTAAATAAGTGTCTGAGCGAAAAAACACAAGAGACCTTTTTTGTCGGGGTCAAAAATATACTAAGGGTCCCGTGGTCAGAATTCCCCTCTAACTAACAAGGGGAGCTCTGGGACCGAATATATATATTAAGCTTGCCCCCCGAGTAGAAGTAACCCTCGGAGCGAAAAATATCAAGAGAGCTTATTTGTAGTTAGTGTGCCGAAACCGATCAGAAAAATCTGAAACCTTGAAATTTCCCCCTCGGGGGAGTTTTACCCTTCCCCAAACTTTTAGCGCGACTAGAAGGAAGCGTCTGACTGAAACGTTGCGGGGAAACTTTTTGTAGAGCACGTGAAAAGCGTTTATGATTCCAGAAAATGAAAACTTCCCTCGCCTCCCATTGGGCCCAAAATTCCAAAATACCTTTTTTTTTTCTTTCGGCCGTCTTACTCTTCCCCTGAATCTTTCCCTAGAGGGCAAAATTGATTAGTTATCTTTTTTTAACATTGTTTGAAACCCTCGAAAAAAGTTTAAAAAACTCAGGATCGGCCATCTCTTCTAGGGGGGGGTTAAAGTTTTTAAATAAACGTCTGAGCGATAAATTACAAGAGACATATTTTGTCGGGGATCAAAATAAACTAAGGGGCCCATGGTTGGATCCCCCCTCTGATTAACAAGGGGAGCTCTGGAACCAAATAAATATTTTAAGCTTGCCTCCCGAGCACAAGGAAGCATCGGAGCGAAAAAAGTCAAGACAGCTATTTTGTAGCTGGTGCGCCGAAAACGACCAGAAAATCTGAAATCTTGAAATTTCCCCCCCGGGGTGATTAACGCCCCCCCAAAATTTTCAACGCGACTAGAAAGAGACGTCTAGCGAAACGTCACTGGGAAACGTTTTTAGAGCCCGTCAAACTAGATAAGATTCCAGAAAAAATTTATGGCTCCCGCCACCGATTGGGACCAAAATTCCAAAAAACCTGTTTTTTTACATTTCAGGCCATCTTACCACTCCCCTGAAACTCTCCCGCGATCTAAATCGATATTACTTTATAGGGTTAATTCCGAAGAATGCGATGAATTCCATACGAAACGCAGGAAAATTCTAGGGGGTCGGGGAGAACCCAAAAATAACAATTTCAACGTCTTCGGGAGCAACTTTGCCGACATGCAAACAACTTTCTTTTTCCAACATGCGAGCAACTTTCTTTACTTATCTGTAACCTATGTTTTTTATTGGTGCCTCTCTCCAGAAAACTCCAAAGTTTATTATATGCTTTTAACCCGATCAAGTGCTCGGGAAAAATTTTGAGATACAGGAGCTTTTTTGGAAAATTTTCTATTTCTTTAGGCCTACTGATAATATATGGTATAAGGAGATCCTAGAACGCAAAATTGATTAGAAATCTATTCTTTTAATGTTGTTTGAAACTGAAATTTAAGATCTGCCCTCCCCACAAAAGACAAGAGATCCCCATAAATCTTGAAAAAACACAAGAGATCTTTTTTGTCGGGGATAAAAATATACTAAGAGGCCCGTGGTCAGATTTCCCCGATATATATATTCGGGAACCGAATATATATTTAGGCTTGCCCCCGGAACACAAATAACTTTCGGAGCAAAAAATATCAAGAGAGCTTATTTGTAGGTAGTTTGCCGAAACCGCTCAGAAAAATCTGAAACCTTGAAATTTCCCACGCCGGGAGGATTTAGGCCCCCCAAATTTTTAGCGCGTCTGAGCGAACCGTTGCGGGAAAACTTTTTGTAGAGCTTGTAAAACCGTTTATGATTCCCGAAAATGAAAAATT